>JAJTIW010000030.1:600000-753591 GCA_021365295.1 Tricladium varicosporioides
ACGCCCATATGTGTGCAGGGACGATCTTCCACATCAAGGCGAACCATTCGAAGATTATATAGGAGATGTAGAAAGTTGTTAGCAACCAGGTGTAGTCATTGCCGTCTTTGGAGAATTTAAGATCTTTGTTTAGACCGGCGATTTTGGCATTTCTTTGAAAGTGGTGAGTTTTTGATGACAAGGCTTGGTTTGAGAGAGAAAATAATTACCCTATATTGGAACGATCCAGGTAACTTAGCATATCTAATATATTGTTAGTATTAACGTATAATTCATATCAAAGTGGGCACTCACACAAGCAAAACAGTAAAGGCATCATGTTTAAGTCGAGCTTCCAAACTAGCTTGGACTGAGAAACAAGATCGACATCACCTCCATGAGCTTCACTAGTGTCGTGAGGTTGCTTGTCTGTATTGTCAAGTGAAGCAACATTTGCATCTGTTACACTAGGCTTTTCCTCTGGAATGATATGCGGTTCATTTGCACATTTGGCATTTGACAGAGCCATCGCCATAAATATTTAATTCTGATGTAAATCAAGGGGAAAAAAGTCCTGCATGGGGATGCGAAACAAAAAATAGCCAAGAGAGGCCCTGAGAATGCAGTAATATACACTCTTGGAGAAATATGAATACCCATTTTCTGGAAGGTTATGTGTCAAGGTCAGGCCCACATCTGTTCGGAAGACAAAATATAATGGAATTAATATATGGATGTATGAATCATTGATGAAACATAGGTCAATTGGGCTCTCGGAGATGTAGATTTGGAAACATGTGCATACAGAAGGCGAACTTGGGGTAAGATGAAGCAGAAAGACACCCTATGATCCTCTCCATATTCAGTTCTTGGAACAGGGTGTCAGTATTTGTTGTTGCAACCCCGCATGGAGATGCTACCACTTATGAGTTTACCTGCATTCACACTCAACCTGCATGATGCGGCTTACTTGCAACAACCAAGCCTTCGCCTCATTCGCCAGGCCGTAGATAATATGACTGATTTGTAAATGATCTATAATTAAGCACTATAACAAGGGTTCGTTGAGATATTTACAAATAATATACTTGTAATTTCGTAAAAACTTTTAGATCGTAGCACAGCTCTTTGGGTATTGAACCGATCTCTTGATCATCGATTTTAATTTATCCCCATCAATCGTGTTGACATATGTCACGTTCCGAATATTAGGAGGCATCAACGCTTTCTGGTAAACATGAATGTTTCCGTAGCTCGGCGACGAGTACGCAACATCGACATCAAGATACACTATTCATCATCAGGACTACATCCGAGGCACAACATGATAGTAGAGAAACTTACCTGTGCTGGTATTTGTAGCTAAGCTTGGATCAATCAAAAGTGCCATTGCAGTCTCATCCCAGAATGGGAAAATAGTGCCGTAATACTTATACATCAATTCAGTGTAAGGGTTTTTCACCTCGTAGATTTCATCTAAGAATTCTTGGGAGGAGATAACTTGGTTGGCAACGTTTCCGGCAATGGTGATGCTTGGGAAATCTGCTGTTAGGGTGATCTTGGAGGCTTCCGGGTCAATCATCAAGTTGATATCCGAGTTTATGTCAGCTTGATTTACTGTTCCTGTGGCCTGGAATTTGTGTCAGGGACGAGAAGTAGAAATCCCGGGTTTAAGGACCCACCTGATACATATTAACATCAACATACCCACCCATGATAACCAATTCTTTCGCTAGACTAGCAAATTTCTCATCCGTTTTTACAGCCAAAGCAATACTAGTAAGCGCACCTGCAGCGTAGATGCTAACTTTACCGGGATACTTGTGAACTTGTTCAATCATGAACGTGGCCGCAGTCTGCCCGGCCACGGTCGTGGTGTATGGATATCCCTCAAAAAAAGCGGAGGCCTCAATGCGGTTTGGATCAACTCCGGCGGTGGGATCAGAACCAGTTGCTTCAGCTGTGGCGTTGTAAGGAGCATAAACCCCTTGCCAGGGGAGAACACCGTGGATTGACTCCCATGCTTGAAATCGCTCATATGTATTTATGAGCGGGTAAGTGGCACCCTCAATGACCGGGATACAGCTTAGGTTTCCAATTTCTAAAGTAGCGAGAGCATGGTAAGCACATTGCTTTTGCCACGAGTTTGCCGTTGCTGGATTGAGATTAGAAGATATTATTGTAGGTTACGTTTTATCTCACATGATGTTACAGCAAGAACTTCGATTCCAGCATCCAAAGCCATTAGAAATGGTATGAAACCGGCCGTTGACCAGTCATTATCCAAGATCGCATATCTTTTATCAGTGGTATTTCGAGGCGCAATTGGTGACGCTGATATTAATTCCGTGAAGGAAAGAGCAAGGCTCAGGGCCCTGAAGAATTGCATTATGAGGATATACAAATTAGCTAGTTGAGATGAAGAGAATTTGTTAAACAGAAATTCTGAAATTCTTATATGCAATCCACTTATGCAAATTAACTAATCACCTAATTAGACTTTTGATAAAGCACACTTTTAATGGTTTCGCGGATCATGGACACCGGCGAGATACGAAAATCATCAACTGAACAATTGATCGTTATCAGTTTAAATTCAAACTAAAGAAAGGTATCGAGTCGGATCAGTTGTTTTTCGGAGATGGCTGGGAACTAACTAGAAAATATGGGGATAGCTTCGAAGCTAAAGCAAGTGGACCATGCTGTTTAACATCTAAAATTTTATGGCAAAATCTCGGAGCGGTCCGAGAATGGGGGTGTTTCGGGAGATTGGGTAGATAACGGCTCTAGTTGCTTGTTTGGGTCTCATTGATGACAATGAAATGACAAAAGATGTGTTTTTTGTTAAGGTCGTCAGGAAGGGATCCAGAAGGCTATACAGCGAACCCTGTAAGCTCAAAATTTCGTCAACAATAGGTCCAACACCATGGATAGAAACTTTATGTTACAATCAATTCCTTCTTGAGAATGTTGTCCTTGTTCCCCAATTATTTTGTCGTATTTTCTCTCGTGTTCTATCGTTTCTCGTCTCGCACTTTGTTTCTGCGTGTGCATCGGACGAGTGTGGAACTTCTGGTTCACATTTTCAAGAGAGAATATTGAGGTGACTATATCTGTCAAGTGAGGTTTAAATGGGCAGAAGGGTATGTTAATTGGACAGAGAAATAATGGAATGAGATCTTATGGAGTGATGAGACTTGGGCACAACCTGGGAAACATACATGTGCCTGGGTAACACGGAGGATTGGTGAGAGTGAGGTATATAATAAGGATTGTATCCAATCACGTTATCAAGGGAAGATTGGATGGATATTTTAGGGTACAATAAGTGGAAAATATAGAAGGCATAAAGGGCTGTTTTGGGAGAGGGACTGGGGGACAATTAATGAGGGGTTATATAATGGAATTATTATTCCTCTTGAATATGAGATTCTATAACAATACTCGGCCTTCAGTTCGGACAAGATAACGCGAAAGGACACGCTTCTGCCTTTACAGGGTCTGTACTTGAGGCAGCTGGAATAAGGGTTATAGAAAGCCTCCTGACTCTCCTGATTTGGATTCTATAGAGACTATATGGGATGATATGAAGGATTATATTAAGGAGCGCTACCTCAAGTCCATAGCTTATATAAAGGCTTAGGAGCGCAATTCAGGAATTTTGGGAATCAATAACCCACGAGAGAATTAGGGAGCTTGTACATAGTATGAAGGAACGATGCTAGGCAGTGATTGATGGCGAAGACTGGCACACAAAATATTAAGTGTGTTTGGTAAAATGTCACTACCAGCTAAACCCACGTTTACCAAGGTAATCGAGTATCACTGAATTCTCCGATATAATTTAGGATCTTTCCAGTGAAATAATAGTATTATCATTCGATAAACTAATCGCTAAGGAAGGGAAAGAAAGAGCTTGAGTTTGGGTAGGGTGATAATAACCCCTCCCCCCCCCCCATCAGTATAGAATATACAGCGTGACACAGGCTGCTCCCATGCTAAGCCCTTATAGTATTATATATTTTAAGCGCACATACCTCAAATTATTTGGTATTCTCGTATTTAACATGCAAGTTTAGATAACTAAACATACTAGGATTTATGATAGAGCTTCATATATACAAGAAAACTACCCTTAGTCGAGTTTAGAGTTTTAAATCCCTCAATTGCCTTCGTCCGAAACATTGATACACCTAACTACGGTCGAAAGAACACCCCACACGTCTTGCAGTTTCATTAATGCCACTTTTGTTTTTCCATGTGTATAGTATTTTCATTAAACTTTGATGAAATAGAACTCCGAAATTACCTTTCCCAAGGTAGCCTTTTTTTGAAAATCGCACCAGAGAAGTGCCCTCTTTGGTGTACTTTTTATTCCTTGTTTGTAATCATATCCTGGACCCATAAGTCAGAATACCATCATTTCCCTGACCGAAACGCTAAAGCATCGCATTTGCCTTAAATTTTTCTCTCCTAATTGACTAATTTCCACTATCACCGATGCTCATGATGTGCCCCATGCTGATATAGATATCGATGATGCACTTCTCATTCGTCTCCATCTTTCCTCTGTCGGGCTCGGTTTGTGGTCTTCCAATTTTCTCTATCGCTCCCGGTCCCTTCTCTAGATCCTTACCGGGAGTTGGATATTACTTATACTCATACTCGCCATAGTTCACCGGAATTGGGTTCGGCGAGTACTTCGTAGATCTGCAACAATGTCGTAGAACCTGAAATTGCCAGAAGTGATAGGGCCACGCCCGTCATCGAGTTCCCTGCAACACCGACAGCTTCCAAAGTTGAGACTATTGAGAGAGGGACCGAGTTTCTAAATCACGTATAGCGAATAAGTTTGACAATCGTTTCAAATATAGTGACATTGAATTGGTGTTCAGTAAATATCGAAGCTAAATTATCAGTCACATGTTCTTTGATAAGATGGATCCAAAACGCGCTCCGGCAGGAGCCTTATAGGGGAGCAAAAGCCAAATTCCTAGCAAACTCAGCAAGGAAAATGCAACCGGAGCATACCAGAAGCTAAATTGGGTTCCAAATTATAGTGCCCAGGTTGACTCAGGGCGTTCTCAGGCGGTGCTCAGGCTTTGCTTAGCCATGCTCATTCTAGGCTTAGGTGTCTTCACTGCCAACGCAGGTTAAAGCAACAACTAAAGAAAAAAGAAAAATTAATCTTAAGTCTCGAGGTAGTTGCTCAATTTCATTGGCTGGGCTCACGCCCTCGCCGAACTTCGAAGCTCCACCGTTCCTAATTTTGTTTTTACTATTTCTAGTCTAGATAAAGAACACTAAAAGCTTCTGTGAGAGTAATTAAGATCTGTAAATCAATAACGGTACTTTCAAAAGCAGTTAAGAGACTCTTTTGAGTTGTTGAAATAAGGTTATCTAAGCAGAGACAGCCAAGAACATGATAAATATTGGGCGAAAAGTCTATGCTCTCGTGGCATATTTGAGCGGTTTTAAGACGTCACCCTTTGGTTTCCGAGGGCAATAGTCGTCGCAAACGTTTAAGTGTTGCGAAAGCATAGAAATTCATTATAGTTTAAAATCTAGTGATAGATATTTACAGGAGGGAAAAATTCTTTCTCTTCCCCGAAAAATGACTGTAGGTTTTACGTGTAAATTCGGTAAGGAAATGGTTGAAGGCGTAAATTCTGGTTGGTGGGCTCGCCATGACTTGGGGCGACTGTTGGAATTAACGACTCCAGCCAATCGGATGACTAAGGGTCATCAACGCAACGCGATTTGGGAGTGCCTGAATCAGGGTAAATCAAGTCTATTGAGAACAGCGTCCAGTATCCTGCTGTCTTTTCTTGTCTTGTTATTGTCCAGAATTAAACTACGAAAAGTCTTCAGGCCACATATAAATGACAACTAGTGAGACGTGCCTGAAACGCACGTGCTGAGGCAAGCACTTGCCTGAGGCCCTTAGGCCTCACATCAACAGCGACATTGTTTTGGATTAGCCACATGATGATTCAATTCTCGAAACACTCCTTTGCCAATATCTCTCATTATGGAAGGTGACATGTAGAACTAAATGTGATATATCTTCTCAAAGGATAATGGTAAGATTCTTGGGTGGGGTGGCGTCAGCATGGCCGGGCGGCGGCTCGGGACGCCCAAGATGCTGGTCTGCATGGCTAGACAGCGCGGAGGTCAGTTAGCACGAAATTTGCGCGATAGCCACTTCTATTGGAAGATTCGATGGAAGATTAGATTTGGATGTTGGAACAAGGAGGGTGAAGCCTATAGGATAACGTTGTTGCCAAGAATGATGTCGAGAAGCCTGCATCTTGCCCGTTCGACTCATCCGGAATCCCATGTCGTTGAAAGTGGCACAGGTTCACTTCCGACTGGCTGCTCGTTCTCCTCATGCCTGGTGTTGGTCTGCTTCGTGCCCGCAAAAGGGCTAGTTTAGTATAATTATCACCTCTATTTCCTCCTCTATGGAACACAGGTTACGACCGAGTTTATTTTCTCTTTCCCCCTGGCCACTTTTACTGCTGCGTTTGAGGAGATCAGTCAGGATGGTCGACCTAGCGGCTGACAGAGAGATATTTCTGCCTGGCAATGAAGATCCTCTGAACTGGCCTGCGAGCAAAAAATGGCCGCTTTCGATTATCGTCATCATGATGTCTGGAACGATGGGATATTATTCTGGAGTACATGCTGCCTCGATACCCACGATTGCAGAGTACTACCACACCTCTCAACTAGCATCTACGTCCGCAGTGTCTTTTTTTCTTTTGGGTTTTGCTACCGGTCCACTGATTTTTGCCCCATTGTCAGAGATGTGGGGGAGGAATCCTATCATCAGGGTGACGCTGCTATTGTTTGTCGTCTCCAATATCGGATGTGCGTTGGCGCCGAATATAGAAACTCTGCTGGCGTTTCGATTCATTGGGGGTCTGCTAGGTGCACCCACAGGTTGGCTTTGGCTTACAGCTCCTTGAATATTGTGTGCGCTGAACCTTCATAGTTACCAACGTTGCCGGCTCTCTGACAGATATGTGGCCACCTAGCCAACGGGCAGTTCCGTTGGCGTTATTTACAGCTGCAAGCTATCTAGGGTTCGTGATCGGACCAATCTGTGGAGGGCCTATTACAGAATATGCATCCTGGGAATGGTAAAACCCCCAAATCTCAGAATCCATTGCAAATATTAGCTAACACGTAAAATAGGGACTACTGGACGTCAATGATTCTGGGTGGCAGTGTGTATATATCCGCCCTTCTTTGGTTGCCCGAAACATATGCTCCCAGGTTGATCCATCAAAGAAAAGAAAAGGATGGTCTTCAAGAAAGCTTCCACTGGAAACAGCGATACCGAGATAACTTGGTTCGTCCCTGGGTCATGCTATTCACTGAGCCAATAGTGTGGGCGTTTTCGATATACATGGCTTTCCTGTACGGAATCATGACGCTCAGTTTGGTTGCCTATCCAATCGTTTACACCGAGCTTCGGAAATTTTCAACTGCCAAGTCTGCTCTTGGGTATGTTGGCCTTGCGATTGGAATGGCCATTCCAACTATTCTTTCCCCGTTTCTCAACCGAGCACATAGTCGATTCGTTCGCAAGCTGGGCCCGCTACCTGAGGCTCGTTTACCTCTCCAGATCGGTTTTTCTTGGTTAATTCCTATGGGATTGTTTTGGTTTGCTTGGACAGCGGGCCCTCCCATTCCAGCAGCGGTTGGAGTCATATCAGGAGTGCCGTTCGGGATTGGGCTACTGACTGCATTTCTCGACATTGCTGCATACCTCACCGATTGCTATGGTCATTATGGAGCAAGTGCTCTAGCAGCAAATGGTCTGCTTTGTCGGTTATTCGGAGCTGCATTTCCCCTTTTTGCAGAAAAACTGTACCAAAATTTGGGGGTAGGCTGGGGAACCAGCTTGCTTGGTTTCATTGCAGCTGGAATGGCCCCAGTGCCGTGGATTTTCTACAAGTTCGGACCGACATTAAGGGATAGAAGTCATTTTCATAAGACGGTTACTCGTAGCATTGAAGTAAATACAGTTGTATTAACATAGATTAGCAAGCAAGTGTCCGCTTCACTAGCTGGGCTTGGTTCTTTCACGAATTTTCCGTCGATTAGGTATCACATTGCTCAAAGGTTTTCTACACCGGTAACTTGTGCACAAGATCTAGAATAGATATATCAAGCTAGCAACGAATGAACCGTTCATTTCATTTTGGCCTCAATTTTCATGAAGTTCGGCCTTAGTTTACGAAATTCACTTTTCCGTCCTGACGTGCATGTAATTAGAGCACAGCCAAACTGCACTCGTGTAGATATGTAAATCCAGATCGCATACTTTCGCATGGCCCACGACCCTTGCTAGTGCAGCTTGCATGAACACTTATAATCGAAAGTACCTCGTGGTTCAAAAAGCTGTGCCTTTCCCGCTTCACCAACGATAAATATATATTTGAACTACAAAGTAAACATCACCAAGGCATACACCACCGCAATCACAACCAAATTAATCTCCCCAATCACGTCTAGTCGTCCATCTGAGCTAGAATGCGAACAAGTATTCAAGGGTGAGCTCAAACTGTTCGAAATGTCCTCTCAGAAAAGAACCCCCCCCCCCCCCCCCACTAACATCCACCAACAGACCTCACTGAAACCCTTGAAAACTCCACTCTTTCAAAAAGAAACCCGAATATCGAACCGCTCTTGCTATTATCGCAATCCCGGAGCGCATAATACAATTCCGCGTTGTCTGGGAAAACGATAATCATGAAGTGCTGAGGCTGAGAGGATTCTGTATGGGATTAGCGGTTGTAGGAAATGAATAATGGATAGACCCCATGGCCATAGCATCACTGCTTCTGCCGAACCAGGGTCCAGGGCCATATCGAAATAGCATGGATTCGAAGAGCCGGCTGACACTACCCAAGTTGCGCACTGAACTAGCTCCTCCAGGTATTCATTTAGATTCCCTACCACACATAGCATGATAAGGTTGCTGCTCTTAGATGGTCTGAATAATCACTTGCCTGGACTCCTTAGTATCACCAGTATAACCACTAGCATCCTGTATCACAGTTTGACAATTCCGCTTGAAGATGTAGATATACATGCTCTGTAGTGGCACAACATGGTCTTTAGGTATCGGCAACACTAAAGAATTAGCGAGTGCCGGACCATTTTGGTAAGTAGAGTTCTGGTTAGGAAAGCTGAGTGATAAAAGGAATATTCCAAGCTATGAAGATTAAAGGTGGCGTTTCTGTGTTAGTTGGAATTAAGAGTCAAACAGTACCTGACCAGGCTATATAATAGACGGGATGATTAAGCACTATTTACATGGCATCACCTGCGCGTGCATGTGCTCAATCTCTGGATTATGTTATAACTGATTTGAAAAAAGCTAATACTTATTCTAGTAACGTCCGGTATACCTGAGATTTAAGGTGGGGTAGGATTTAGGCAGGAATCACAGTTATAGAACCCCACGTTGAGTCATAAAACTCACATTTCCTAGATAATAGGAACATTTTATCGTCCATGATAAAAGCCTAGTATGTGAAAACTCTAGAATGCCAAAACTCCACCAATTTTCTCTCCTCCCACTTGGAACCTAAATCAGGATCAGGAACTTTGTTCTCAACACCCCAACCATCGTTTAATCCTGCGTTACTGCCCGGGACTGTTTGAGCTGTGACGTGCGTCTTATACCTCCATGATCTCATCTTTAGTCCCTAAACCCCCATCTGGCCTACCTGAAAAGGCCCGCGCACCAGCCCACTTTTTGCCATCCTACTTTAAGAGACTAAAATTAAAACTAGTTATAACCCTTAACCCTTTTGGACTTTAATTTTTTGATTATCTGAGGTTCACGAGGGCTATTTAATAGGCTAGATTCTGACTTAGGGGGCTTTAGGGTACTCGATAATTTATATATACATTAAGGAATTTACTAACCGCTTACCCTTAATAAGATAGTAAGATATTATAAGTAGTCAAGTATATAAGAACTAAATTCTATTTGAAGATCCAAAACTAAGGATAGAAGAAGAAGCTCTTAGGGAGCAGGGTGAGCTTATATATACTAATAACCCTGTACTAGCCCCCTTAGAACTCTAGAGGCATTCGCTGGCCGGCTGGGGAAATTTAGGTATACACGTGACTCCGGAAGTCACGAGACAGATGGCCTGGGTTATATTATTCTAGGGACTTGGCTTGTGGCTTTTGTTAGCCTAGGTTAGCTTAGAGGTATGAGAGTCGAAGTGCTCAAGAGTTTGAATGCTTACAAACGACTCTTGCCAGAAATTGTGTAGATCTTACCAGAAAAACCAACAAGTGAGGAGGCATAGCCTTAACCTAACGCCGGTTGAGTTCTGTCTTGAAGTTCAAGTCACGAGTTGAAGCAAAAATTCTTCCTGGATGGAAAGAGTTTGAAGATGAATGGGCTGTTGACCATCTCGGCGACAAAACAAGCTTTTCTGAAAATTAATATTCGATTCACATTTACGGGAAAATTTCGTTTTGTAAGCATTATTAAATGGAGTGCCTCGAAGGTGCATTGTAGCGTCTGACTCAATTGTGTATGAGCCCTCTGCACTTGTAAGCAGAGCATTATTAGGCAGGTCGCTCGAACATCTCACCAATTATTGTTGCAGGAAATTCATCCGAAAATCACCCGACCCCTGGTGATCCCCACAAGGGGAAACCGCGAAGATCTCAGCGGCAAGGTATAAATCCTAGAGAATGAAGATAAGGTACAAACCCCAGGTACTTTATTGAATATTCTTAGATTATTCTCCATCTAGAGCCGCGAAGATGGCAACGCAGACAATCACACAGACGATTGAAGCTATCGAGCTAGAATCATTCTCCAAGAACGGCAACAGTGGGATTTTGGATGAGCAGAAGATCAATCGAGTACTAGGCTCGGAGGATGTGAGAGCACAAGTCGAACCACCACCTGAAGCTGTAGATGCTCGACCAAAATGGAACGAGTCGAGAATTAATACCGGGAGAGTTTTGTCAACTTTCTGGGCTTTTTTCATAATCGGTATGAACGATGGTTCCTATGGGGTAAACATAATCCATTGTTAATTTGGTATATTTACTGATTTTTTACAGGCTTTAATCAGCCATGTGAGTAATTTCAATCTTCAAGAGTGCAAATTTGACACCCTTGTAGCTGGAGATATATTATGATTTGACTTACACCGTGGTGTCACTTATCTTCCTGTCCCCATTTGTCGGTTATACGCTAGCAGCTGTGGTGAACAATTTAGTCCATATCAAATTCGGTCAACGTGGTATAGCAATCATAGGTCCAGCATGCCACTTCATTCCGTATATTATTCTGGCGGTTCATCCTCCATATCCTGTACTTGTGGTTGTGTTTGTCTTTGTTGGATTTGGAAATGGTGTCCAGGATGCAGCTTGGAGTGCATGGCTTGGAAACATGGCGAATGCTAATCAAGTTTCTGGGTTTCTCCATTCTTTCTATGCTGTGGGAGCGACTGTGGCACCGTTGATTGCAACAGCTATGTTCAGTAAAGGAGGCTTGCCCTGGTATAGCTATTACTATGTTATGGTCAGTACTGTTCGCTAAATTTGGCATGCTTGCTGACACCACCCTAGATTGGTATGTCCGGGATTGAGCTTATCCTGTTAACATTGGCATTCTGGAAACAAACCGGTGTGGTGTACCAACAGGAGAATCCGAGCATCAACACTGCAAAATCTGGAAGAACAAGAGAAGCGTTGAAGAATCCCTTGACATGGGTATTTGCTCTCTTTATATTTGGATATATGGGTGCTGAAGGCAAGGCAACTGTCCCTTAAATGAATTCACCTGACGTGATTAGTTTCGTTGGGAGGCTGGATCATAGTTTTCATGACGAAGGTTCGGGGTGCGTCCTCATTTCAATCTGGAGCAACAGCAACAGGATTCTGGGCTGGTATGGCTGTCGGGAGACTAGTCCTTTCACTCGTTACCGCAAGAATTGGAGAGCGCTTTGCCGTTATCATCTATATTGGTGTCTGCATTACACTCGAGCTGATCTTCTGGCTTGTTCCATCACTGGTTGTTTCCGCTGTCGCAGTTGCTTTCCTAGGAGCTTTTCTTGGACCTTTATTTCCGACTGCTATGGTCCTAATAATCAAATTGATGCCAAAACATCTCCATGTTGGAAGTGTAGGATTCGCAGCAGCATTCGGAGGCTCTGGAGGAGCCATTTTCCCTTTCATAGTTGGAGCTATTGCGCAAGCCAAAGGTGTTAAGACCTTGCAGCCGGTGATATTAGCTCTGCTAGTAGTTATCGGCGCGTTGTGGTTGTTGCTTCCAAGAGGCGGCAAGCAGAAGAGTGAGAGCGGCGAGGAAGGCCGAGAACTTCCCTCTGGCTCATAAAATATTCCAGGACGAGGGTGTTAATTGCAAGGGTATAAAAGGGATAATTAAATTGTTTACTGGGAGACATAGATACGATACGTGCTAGTGGAGATTGCATACTGTCTAGTAATAGGTAAAACAGAACTATAGGTTGGGTAGGTTGTAGGGACTGTTATGAATACACCTTTGATGCAACATGGCGTTTGAGTTTAGAAATTAAGGTAACTACTAATCGTTACCCCCTATCCTGGCCATCCTTGAGTTTAAATGATATTGTAGTTTTGCTAAATCGTCATATCCTATAATTTGCACCCAAGTCGTTGCTTATATTCCTACCATGTCCCCACTTCGTTTGTAGGGGATATTGAAAGAGCGAATCGTTCATGAGGAGTTTCAGTACATTGGTTGTAGCTCGCCTCTGAATCCCCCTAGCTGAATAATCTTGGTAGAAATACGATGTAAATATGAGTAAGGTATTCTGATCGGTATCTACGAGTGATTTGGCGTAACCTCTGATGTCCTGAAGTCCATGAAACACGGTGTTTTGTCACATCCAAACTAGCTGGATAATGGTATCCTAGTTGAAGTTACGCTGGGGAGAGATGTCGTGATGCTGTTTGAAGTATTGATTTAGCGGCATTGACTGTGCAATTTGCAAGTATTACAAAATATATCTAAGTGCTACTTGCAGAATGGGGGAGAATAGAAGTCAGAAGTTTGGGAGTAGAACAATTGCGACAGGTTTTAGTGCTCATTTCACCCCACCAGGCTGCATCAGGCAAGGCGGAACCTGGGGAAACATCGCAGGGGTCTCACGACATCTCGAAATCCAAGCACAACCACAACATCGCGACACTGACCCCCACACGCTTCACTCCTCGAGTATAACTCAGTGGTTATGGCTGCTCCTGGAGCACATGGTAAAGGTAGTTTCGCGAACGCCCTGATCATCGATACGTTATGCTTACGAATGTCGTAGCCTCTCTCGCCAGTGATGATGAATCAACCATCAAAGTCGCGCCAAAGAAAGATATGAAGGACAAATTAACTGGCATCAAACTCAAGAAACCTCCGCCGAAGCACAATAAACCTGGAAACTGGCGCGATGGAAGTATTATTGATGGTAGGTGGGGTTGCCCCACGGTCGGGCGCATCGCTGATCACAAGCAGAGGATCGAAAGAAAGGAACAGATACCCCCTCCACAACCTCAGTACCAGCATCTCCAGGGCCAGTGGTCAACCAGTTAGATGAGAGTGCGCGGGAAACATTTCCGACCGGTCGACCTCTTGAAGACAAACTCGAAATCCAACAGTGCAAACTTTGCAAGAAGAGCATTCTAAAGACAACGATAAAGGTGCATATAGAAACTTGCATAAAGGCGAAGAAGGAAAAGGCACAAAGAAAGAAGGAACAGAAAGAAGCGCGCGAAAGGGAAAAGAAAGGACTTGGCCCTTTACCACAGGATGAGGATGGTGATAAAGTGGACGATGACGATGATGACGACGACGCGGATAAGAAAGGTCCAGAAGGCCTGAAAAGCGCGAAGAAAAGTGCTGGTAAGAAAGTAGAGCTCGATGATACGAAGAAAGGCAAGAAGCGCAAGGCAGATGGAGATGCTGAGAAAGGTCCCAAGCCTAAGAAGAAAAAGGAGGAGCCAAAAATGAAGGCACCGAAGCCCAAAGGTAAACTATGTATTTTGAAATTTCCCCATACTCTTTCCTTAAGTTTGATACGTCTTCTAAATTTATGCTTTGCGATGAATCTAGTCCACTGGCTAACAAAAGCGTTACAAAGGTCCGGTAGATGTCGAACGGCAGTGTGGAGTGATGAAGGATGGAGTACCATGTGCTCGATCTCTTACCTGCAAGAGTCACTCAATGGGGGCCAAGAGGGCGGTCCCGGGGCGGTCGCTCCCGTACGATATGTTACTCACAGCTTATCAAAAGAAGAATCAGGCAAAACAACAAAGTATGTGTCTATATCCCCAGCCTTCTTTCTTTAGATTGAGCTCACAATTTATATAGAGGCCGCAATCGATGCAAATGCACCACTCGAAGACGAAGAAGCTGCGAATGGGCCTGTTGACTCTGATGAAGAACTCACGGCTGTCATGCATGGTCTTTCGAATTGGAATCCACAACCTGTCGTTCCACCCTTAGTCCACATACCCATCGAAAAGCAATACATGCGCCAACGATTATATGAGCAACTCCACAATGCCACGAATGGTTTTACTGTCAACATATTCAAGGTAGTTGGAGAAGGCGCAAAGAAACGATCAAATGGCGACACGATTCATGTAGATGGGGATGGTGATGCCGAGGGGGAACTAGACCATGGAGTTAACGCTGGGCTGGCAGTTGGCGTGTCGAGAAGACCCAGCGGATTCAACATGCAGATTCCGCCACAACGAAGGACATCGGCAACCAGCCAGCGGTAAACGGCATCTACCAAATCCGGGTGTACATAATTGTATATTCCAGCGAGCATAGGAGGAGTTCAAGGTCAATGAGGGAAGGGGAAGGGAGGATTATGCATTTGGTTTCGGCGTATCAAGGAATACCAGCAACGGCTTGGATTAGGTAACACTGGTTTGGGGATTATAGATAATTTGGTCATCGCACAATAGGTTGTTGGAGACCCTATAAATCAAGATATGTCGTTTTATTACCTTTATTTTTCCTCACGTTTTCCTCTAATGTTGGTGTTACCGCCAAATTCCCTGTGTGACCTTCACTACCGTCTATCCAGTAAAATTATAATCATTGTCTAGGTCATTGGTTGCCCTATCTTTAATTCGTCGCCGTCCTATTCCGCCACCAACATGTGCCGCAATGTGGATATTGTGACCTACAAGTTTGCAGCCTCGTTTCCAACAAGGCCTTGTAGGTGTGCCAGGTCGTTGGAAATCACCAACAGAGTTTTGCTACAGATATATTCAACACCGCTTATCAAGATTGAAAACAGCTATGCTAATGTCTATCATATACTCGGTCATTGTCTCGCCTCAATCATGCTTCGTTGTGTAGCTCCTCGAGGCTATTGTAAGCTGGCTGACTAGAGTAGCTGAAAATTTCCAACATCACCCCGCTTTCCTGTGCCTCCAACTCATAGAATAAATGTATCAGGGTTGTATGAAATATGGAAAAGAACTATCAATATTATCACCAACAACTCTTGACAGCTCTTTGGCCTATCAATCAGCGTTATGTCTGAGTCGTACTCTCATATTTCTGGCCGAGAGAAAACCAACTGAACAATGCGTCATCGGGCGCTTTATGGAGACTTCCTGATGTATGAAAGCGAAAATGGAATATTCGATACTACGAATACATGGTCTTGATTCGTTGCTGACTGCTTAATAGTAGTGGCTTTTGGGCTCTTCTCTTCTTGCTTATCGAGGCATGCGCCCCACAAATACTGCTAAGTTTCGCTTATGAAATGATATTCACTTCTTCACTTCAAGCGACTGAGCCAATTAACTCTCACATGACCTATTTAAACTGAACAAAACTCTCGGAAGGCTGCAGGAAAACTATTTAACGCACCCTAACTTCGAAAAATTCTCACCTGGTCTTCATCATCTGCTTCACACTCCTTATCACATTGTATCAGGACGTCTATTCACAGCATTTGTCAGAAATAAGAGTATAATATCGCCATGCACAGCTCTTTTGTCCCTCTGGCCATTGCCCTGGTCCTCATTCTCTTTGCACTTGTTCACTCGTCAGAGTCTTTCCACATTCCTTCCACTGCAGCTGGCGGCCCAAAATGCAAGGATATGTTCGTTCCCGTCACTATTAACGCCAAGAACATTGATCTGTCAAAGGTTCCAGCTCCTAGCACACCACTTTCGCCTGGATTTGTCGTTCCTTATACTATACCTGTTACTTCTACTTATAACATCTCAATTCGATACTGTGAACCTGTATTTAACGAGGACCGCGAAAATACCCTTCAATTCTTGGTTCATGGCCTGACCTACACAAAGGATTGTAAGTTGATCCGTTGAATTTGGTGAGACGCAGCTGACCTTCTGAAATAGACTGGTTTGCCCCTGATACTGGTAACCAACTCGCAAACACCCGCTATAGCTGGGTCGACTATGCATCTTACCAGGGCTATTACTCCGTCGCCATCGATCGTGTTGGAAATGGTCTTTCCTCACACCCAGATCCTAATACTGAAGCTCAATACCCCGCCAACGTCGAAGTGGCCCACGAACTCATCAAACTGTTCCGCTCCAATAGCAGCCCTCTCCCACATACCTTCAATAAGATCATCTACGCGGGCCATAGCTTTGGCTCTATTGTTGGCAATAACCTCGTTGCGAAATACCCTAAAGATGTTGACGGCCTAGTCTTGACCGGCTATTCCAACTATGTTATTCCCGCTGCTCCACCTGAGGTCCTCAACAACATCCTTCCAGCTGCCTTCGCTTCTCCCACTCGATTTAGCAACCTCCCTACGGGTTACCTCCAATTCAACTCTCGTCCAGGGCAAGCTCTCTTCTTTTTCCACGCCCCATTCTATAATACCGATGTCTTCAACCATGACTATGACACCCGTGGTACCTTGACTGCTGGCGAGCTTGCCTCAACTCCCTTTGCGCTCAACACCGCGTCAAACTATCTCGGACCCGTTCTAGCCATCATAGGCCAAAACGACCAAATCTTTTGTGACCCAGCGACTGACTGCGGATCTGTTATTAATGGCCCTCTAGCTGACACTAAATCTCTGTTCCCTGCTGCTAATAGCTATGAAGCTTCAATTGTCGCTACTGCTGGGCACTGCTGGCACTTGCACTATTCTGCTCCTCAAGGTTTTGGAGTTGCTCATAACTGGATGGCGCGTCGTGGCTTCTAATTCTAAAGGATTAGAAATAACGTTGGGAATTGCTGTAAAATTGGAGGAGTAAATTGGGAGCCTATATGGATACATGGATGGCGCTTCTTGCATGGTTATCTTTGCCCAGTACTCTAGAGAGTACTGGCAAGACAGATATACTCATGTCCTGTTTACAATAAATAGTGATTGGTATAAAAGCAGAACTAGAAATAGAAGGATTATATAAAAATCTCCTTCCTCCTCTCGATATTAGTATTGTGACATAGCCATTACTTAATTTGCGCGATATCATGTGTAATAGCCGTCATGATGCCTCCTTCCATGCTACGCAGTGATTACTCATTCTCGAGTTAGATATAAGGCAAAAGAGCATTTGATATCTAAGCATACTTCTCGTCATATTACAGCACTCAGTACTTACCCTCAAGTAAAAGAAAGCTAATATGAGAAGAATTGATAGTAACTTATTTTCCAAACAGCACCACTCTCGCTTAATGCTGACAATCGTAAAATGATGCCATCCAGATATACGTAATATTCAAACGAAAAGAGGCGATAAACACATTTTGAAAACGTGCTAGTATAAAATCATTTAGAAATGTTGTTGAAAGGAAACTAGTTCTCTAATAGGCAACGTATCAGCTGCTGGGCATCTTGTTGGATATTTTCAACGATGACCTTATTTCTATAGAGAGAAGTGCTATATATATAGACCTGGAGTCCATAAGGTTGCCTATTGCTGCCTATTGCTACCTAATATTATGACTCATAGAAGGCAACAGTTTTCCTTGCCTATCTTTGTTGTCCATATTCAACACATCCCATCAGATGTTCGATCCATCCGACTTGCTATGTAGAAGGTAGTTGTGAATTAAAACGAGGAAGTAAAACCTTAAGTCGATACTGAGGCCAAAGTTCGCACCCCAACTACTCTAGTACCCATTCCTAGAGCCATACTCCTATTTGAGCCAGAAGTCCCTTTCCCCGGCGATTTTGCATTAAGGGCGGAACCAACAGGCCCACTAAGTTGAATGGCGTGAACAAATCCACTTGGTCGTGGAAACCTTATAAGATTTGCACCACCAGATTTCCCCATAATTACATACTTGCTGTTTGTGGCATTAAGAAATGGGAGGATATGAGTTGATATAATATAGAAATTTGATACCAACTTGATAAGTATCATAAGATCATTCCTGACCAAATGAATCCGCAATTATAAACCGGCAAGCCACAGCGGGTATCTCGCTCAGTTAAAACCCACGCTTACCTGGGCACTCAATAAACTTACCTATTTATAATAGGGTATTCGTCACGGAGTTACCGTGGCATTTTATCAATAAACTAATCACTAGGGAAAGAAAGGAAGGGGGCGGGGGCGTAGGTGAAGCTATAGGAACACGCCAGCGGATATAAAGTGTAGCGTGGCTCAGGATTCACCTGTGTAGGTAACTTATAGCGGATGGAGATTAGGGAAAACTGGATGAAAGATATCCCACTATACAATTCGGGAGGAAAGTAGGATGAGGTGAGTTCAATGGGAGGGAGAACTGTTGTTGGTAGCGATGGTGTATGAGATAGAGATATGTATATTGAGGCTATATCGGTGAGATTGACGAAACGAAATAAGGGTTGATTACAACCTATGCTAAGCGTGCCTCACTCTATGTACCAATATTACTAACCCTATTGCAATAATTCCCCAAGGCTTTTGTTATCTTCTATGAACACCAAGTTGTGCATTTAGTTTCCATATTGGCAACTAGCTCCTTAACGATAACTCCTTCATTTCAATAAAAGAAGTTGTGTATAAATGATGAGTTCTTCGACCAAATTTTTACGGCCGGACGAATCTTTTATTCTGCTAACAATGCCGATCTCAGATTCTTCACCGGATCCCCTTGCCAACGCAAGCAGCCCTCTCAATCGTATACTCTAGTCAAATTTGCTTGAATTTCCACTCCTAGTGACGGTATGCACTAAATCAATTGTCAGCGAGGGCATGTTGCAATATTTATAGCTACGGTGTGGAGGGAGGGTATATGAAATGCGATGTATCATCCTACGGGTGATGTTCCTTCCACCGGCTATCAGTTTGCTCCCGAACCAGAGAAAAATGAGAAGTCTTGATTTGAGAGTTCCCTGTATATAGACAAACATTACGGTGAAGTAGGGTTTGGCATATTTGCGATTCAAGGTCGACATAGGTGGAGTCGTATTTCAGAGAGTTGCATTTGCTCCCCTACTAATTCCGTTAGTCATTGCATTGAAGTCGCTAAATAGCTGAGCTAGGACCAGAATTATTGTGATTTCTATACTTGATAGTCTGTCAAGAAATATTCCAACACTAGGATCATTCGAAAGTTCTTACCCTAAGACTGTCGATTCCTTAAACCTCCTCAAATTGAGGACATTATGTACTGATGTGAAAGCGACTTTCTGTAACCCAGTAAGCAAGTGTTCTTAACAGAGGCAAAGGAACTCGCAGACTCTAGTGGTATTTTAACTCTCTATTAATTATAAATTTACTTCTACCTTCTCACGTTTCAAAATGAACCCACCACAAGAACTCTTCATACGACACGGGGTTTCTCCTTCAGAAGCATCATTGTTTTAATAGCTATTCTATTTATGATCAAGTAAACAGAGACTTGTAAACCATATATATTCGCAAGATTACTTATTGACCTCATGAGAACTGGTTTGAATTTTTGATATGTAACAGAGGGGATTTTTACTGTGAATACTGTGGGCCACAGATTGGTATCGAAGTCGGAGGGGGGAGCTCAATGTTCCAGGTCTAGGCGTCAAGTGACTACCAACACATCACTGTCGCGGCCGCTATCTATTTGACGTGCATCAAGTTTGGCATCGTCGTAGGATCTACCATCTCAGGCACCTCGGGGAAAATAATATCTCTTCAAAATTCCGCGAATACCTTCCACTGAAGAATACGCAACTAACTCAATAAATTTAAAAAAGCATCAACAATGCCCTCAACTTCCTTGCAGGATCTGCGGAGATGATTATAATCAACATGGAGCATCAGGAGTCTATGCATATTCTCATCATCATTATTTGTGTTTGTGTTCTGGTCATATTCCCCTCACTTCTGAAGCGCAACTATAAACTTGATAGGCTGGTTTCCAACGCAATATTCGAGCTATTGGGGTTGATTTGAGGATCATTGACGTACAAGATTTGAAGGAGCCTGTTGGTGGCCCGGGGAAGGTCCTGGTAGGTGGTCCCTATCCTCCTTACGAAGAAGCCAGTGGTTTCAAACATAAAATTATGCCCATTTTTATTTTGAGCATGTTTATTTTTCAGTATTGATGCGTAGCCTGGTGAATTATTATTCGCAGTTTTCGAATCTTGGGAAAGGATGGAAACGAAATCCTTCAATGAGATGGTTGGCAATGTGACCATCTCTCAAGGCAGACAGTTTCTTAAGATCAAAAGCATCCGGCCATCATTCTGACAGCATGTTGTGTGTAGATGAATTTCTGCTTCAGTGTGGTCGAGATGACGTTTGTTTGCAGTTCATGTCGTGCTTTCCATTTGATCGTCTCTGAGGTTTTCAAGAAGGATTTTTGATTGAAGACAATTTACGAAGTTCACGTGTTATTGGTGTGTACCCCGCGTTTCATATCTTTTTGTTGTGTACACTAAAGGAGGCGGAGTAGTATTCATAAAGTTCTAAATTCGCCGAAGATGCAGAGAAGGTTCTCTCAGAGTGGTGGGTATCAGCTTACCTCAGATGTCAGAGTTTATCGCGGCTCTTGGCACACATGCAGGTCGGCTACGTGGCGGCTGCTGACACTTATATTTATCTTTTGACGACATCGTATGGCGAAGCATCGCTTATTCGGCCGGCATAGGGTGCTGACCTTAGATTTGCCTATTACTTAACTTCTATGCCATGTCTTCATTGGCTCCCCGCATTTCTAGACGCCTTCTCCGAGATCCACAAGCTCCCATGATGTGCTCTCGGTAGCTAGACGACCGGTTGGTATTCGAAGGACCGGTAAAGAGATGACAGCCTGAATGATGCCAAGAGAAGCTGAGCCCAACGGATATGAACAATCTCCAAATAAGGATTTCTGTGTGTCTACGTCAATGTAAAACATCCAACTTTGTCACTTAGAAAATTCTCATCAGCTGACAACACTTCCCATTTTTATTTCGATGACGAATAGACAGCAAGAAGGTCGGAGAGGGCGAGTTTGCCAAGATTATGGACATCGTGAGTGGTGATTGCATTACCCGAGAATATTTACGTTGAGAAGGTATTCCAAAATAGGAGGCTAGAAAGAATAGGGAAATGGTATATAACAAGTGAGTCCCTCCTGATGAATTGCTCATTATCAACTTAAACATCATCACATCTTCTACATAATACATCAACAATCAACACTTCATCCATCTACTTCACTTTTATCTTTTCTCTTCCAGTCAACTCAACCAAAAGCCATCAAAATGCAGTTCACTACCTTTGCCGCTACCTTTGCTCTCCTCTCTCTCGCTGCCGCAGCACCAGCAGCTTCAGTTGAGGAGCGTGCTGTCAAGGCTACAGTTCGTGTCGCTCTCTCTGGGTTGAGCGAGCTTCAAATCCAGCGAGAAATTCCCAACAATGGTCAAGCTGGTGCTGCTCCCGGAAAATTCACCGATGCCGTTATCCAGAACTTAAATGGCAACGCTGGTATCACTTGTCAGGCATACTCTGATGCTGCTGCGACTAAGAAGGTTGGAGGTCGATTCGGCACTACCTCCATCAAGCTCAATGGTGGCAAGGAGGTCACTGTTGCAGTTGTCAAGTGTGCTAAGGGAGCCGCAAAGAGAGAGGCCGAGGCCGAAGTTGAAATTGAGGAACGTGAAGCCGAAGCCGAAGCCGAGCCCATTGCTGAGCCCATTACTGTTCCAGAGCTCGAGACCCGCGCCGCAAAGGCAACAATCCGAGTTGCTCTTTCAGGCCTCAGTGAGCTCCAGATCCAACGCGAAATCCCAAATAACAATGTCGCTGGCGCCGCTCCCGGAAAATTCACCGATGCCGTTATCCAGAACTTAAATGGCAACAACGGCTTTACTTGCCAAGCTTACTCGGATGCTGCTGCTACTAAGAAGGTTGGAGGTCGATTCGGCACTACCTCCATCAAGCTCAACGGCGGCAAGGAGGTCACTGTTGCAGTTGTCAAGTGCTCTAAGTAAATCGAGATGAGAGATCGAGGGGATGAAGTGGATTTGTAGTCTTTTCTCTAGCCGTTTTTGGAACTATTGATGCAGCTAAGGGGTATAGCATGGATTTGGAGTACATTGGGCATTTTTGATTTGGAGTACATTAGACGGCTTGGGATAAGCCAAGGCTTTTAACTTTGTTTTTAGTTCGTTCGCTTAAAATTGAAATCTGTTCTACCATTTTTAGTATCTTAATATGACTCAGGCCAATTTTCTTGTCTATTCTCTTTCTTGGAAGACCCTTCTAACCTCCAATCATTTAGCCTAGCTTGAGTTTAGCTGCTCCTTACTATACATCAAAAGACATATAAATTTTGGTAAAACATTCCTCTTTCATGTCTATCCATGCTTTCATGCATTCCCCCTTAAGATCTAGATACTTCCCGCCCGAATTAGAATTGTTCCCGGTTTACTCTTCTTTGATAAGGCATTACAGTTTTTTTTTTTTTTTTATAAACAAATCAGTCGCTGATTTGAGGGACGGAACCGTATGAATTTACCTATGCTGCACTCACCTCGAATGGGGTATCAACACTTCGTGCCATTATGGTGACCATGTAAAGATTTTCACCTTCTTCGCAATCACTGATTCTAGCGTTAGCACTAGTGTAACCTAGAATCATGTTAGTTCACTTGACATGGTGAAACTCGACACCATCAGCTTTTGATTAGTTGTACCTTTAGCTCCTTCGAATTTTGAATCGTACATTTAAGGAGTCGAGGGGTCCCTACAAGTACTTTTCTTCATTAGCCTAGAACGTGAAAGCTATAAAATATCTGGAATAATGACAAGACTGATCAGAGCTACCCTAAATATCTCCTTAGAGACCCAATAAAGTATATTCCTGGTCTGATAACCTTAGTGGTACTGTAAAACATTCCGCTACGAATCTTTCGTCTCCTGCACACTTGAATATTCCAAAGTCCTAATGAAGCGCTTCGCGATGGGGTACAAGAATTCATCCAACTTAGCGGCTTCTTCACCAACTTTAAAGATTTTGTGGCTTATATAAAATGGTCCCCTAACCTGGCTTTTTCCCATTTAGAGTAGTCAGTGACAACTCCGTTGCGCCTCAAATATATCCCGCGAATTATAATGCGTGAAAACTTTTATTTATGAAACTGCATATCATTATGCCAAGCTACTTTTTCCCCGGATATTTCATGAAGTTCAAACGAAGCATCCCCGCATTTGGTCAAATGTGCATACTCAGCTAAGTAAGAATGGCAGCCTAGAAATATTTAGATATTTTCAGTAGTAATGATTCATCTATCTACAGTAAGAAATGTGCTTATATTTATAATTACCGTGGGCCCTAAATCCATGAGTTACATGCCGGTAACTAACCTATATCCCCTGGGTAGTGGAGCAAGGAGCTGAGGAACCCGTCCTAAAGAAGGGAAGGATAATGAAGCGTTAGCAAAACCTATAACCCACATGGCCTTCGCAACTTTAGGCTACAAAATTGAAGATGGGTTGAACATGCTAGTTAATAAGTGAAAAGATTTAAATTGCGTAGACCCCAAATATCTTTATACATGAGACCAAAACCGTGCTGTACTACCCTAGTTTGGTGTCCACTGCCATGCTTTCCTCAATCTCGTTTGCACTAGTAAGCATAAAAGACTTGGTTATCACCACCGGCCTGTCTAATCTTCTTATTGGTTCTCTGAAGCCAAATTCTAAACACCCAGCTTCCGGCAATTGTCGCAAAAGCAAACCCAGCATTTGCGCCCATGCCAGTCAGATACTTTGGTCCGTCACTCTTTGGGTATAAGTACGCGGTGTAAATGTAAGAAGCATTGGCAACAACATTCACTATTCCTAGTGATGTCGCCTTTTTCTCCGTAGTCTGGCCCAAAGTTGCTGATACCCAGCCCAGAATAACGGAGTTGACGGCGTATGCACCCGAAGCAAACATGAAGCATGCGACATAACGAGCAGCGGTATTCATCGTTGCACAAGAGATGATGAACCCTCCAAGGGCAACACCCATACTAATAGTGATGTGCCAAGTTCGTTCATTCAGCTTTCCAGAGGTAAGACCAACGAGGTACCCAACGAAGCCAGAGACGAGGTATGGAGGGCAGGTGAGTACCAATGTGATGGTCCTGTTGAATCCAAGAGATCCTACCACTGTCGGGAAGAAGTTGTTGAATGAGCAAGCAGATAGGTGCATATTCTGAATGAAGCACAGGAGATACAGGCGAGGATCGCGGATTGCCTGCATGAATCCCGCTTTGGCGCCTTTACTTGGTGCCAGACCAACTGTGTCACGCTTGATTCTCTCATCAGCAAGGATTCGCTCTTCTGGAGTAAGCCACTTGGTATTTTTTGGATGGTCTGGAAGAAGTATTGCGGCAGCTCCAGCAACGGCGAAGGTAACAACACCTTCAATGATGAACAGCCTTGAATCATTATCAGCAGGTTTTCAGTATGCTAGGCAGGTATATATTACCATTGCCATCCCTTTAGCCCTTGCGCACCATCAATACTACTAAATGTCGCAGCAGCAATCAGGCCAGCAAAGGAGGTAGCAAAAATGTTTCCGGAGTATAAAATTGCGATTCTTGTAGCAACTTCCTTCCGAGTATAAAAAATCCCGAGAAGATACAGCGCACCAGGATCTGGGAGTGGTCAGCTTTCTGGACTTATTCAAAATTCAAAGCGATACTTACAGAACGGGGCTTCAGCAACACCAAGGAAGAATCGAACCATCACGAGGCCAGTATAGTTCTTAACAACAGCGGTGAGAGCTGAAATTACGGCCCAAGCAGCCATGCAGATAGCCATGTAGATTGATGGCCTAATTCGGCTCGATGACATCAACATATTTGATGGAACCTGCATAAGGAGATAACCAACAAACAAAATGGAAATACAGGTGTTGTACCTATCATTACTTTATTAGCAGTTATTTTGACTGGGTATTTCAGTAGTCTTACTGGGAGCCATGAAGACCCAGATCCTTTTCAAGACCATCCAACCTAGCATTTGCAATCGCATTTCGATCAAGGTAGTTCATGAAATACATTGCCCAAAGTGTTGGCATAATTCTGATGTCCAATTTTCTGACGAGGGCAATCTCAACCGGATCGCTCTTGGCGGTTGCACCTGCATAGTCACCGACCTGCCCCTGAGTTTCCTTGCTCGCAATCTCAGGATCTTCATTATGTTGAGCCATAATCGTCTTTTCGTCGTTAATTGGCTTCGAATTCATGTTGAAGGGTTGTCTTGGGTAGTTCTCTGCTTGGTTGAGAATCGAAGAGTTGAATAAAGAGATGAAGACCTTGTTGGATGATGAGATCAGATGCATTCCTTCATGGAAGCTTTATAGAGATGAGACGATAAAATTCCCCAATACCCCACAGCTTTCGTCCCCAATATCTTGGATCTGTGGGGACGCATTTCTACAATTTCGGTGAAGGAAACTCCATCAAAGGCTTGTTTTGTGTTGAAGCCATGGAGCTGGAAATCCGGGGAAACGAAACCCGGGCCAGCGGGGTATCTAATCTGGGGAAAGTCAAAGTTGTCAATTGCTGGTCGGGAGTCTGAGACCTTTGGGCGACCCCGAGAATATAGCTGCAGTAGTGCCATGTGGCTTTCGCTCATGTGAGTCAGGGAAGGTACCACAATTTTTGTGGTTGACTTCATCTCATTTTGGCATTCAATGCTAGAGATGCTACCTTTTGCAATAATCGCAACTGTCGACAGCTAAATTTAACATTCATGGATTAAACCAGTAGAGGAGACTTACTAGGAATAATAGAAAGCGTCAAGAAACGATTTGGCTTTCATTTTGAAATATTTCAAATGCATTCAAACAATTGAACTTAAAACCTCTCCCATCAACATCCATTTTAATATGTAGTTGTTATTTATTTCCATGGATCTTACCCAAATGCGGAAAGATGACCATTTTAGTTCATAAATATATAACTTATATGCCGGCATATATCTTTAGATGAAATTTGACGAGGTGAGCTCTTTTAGGCTAGGGGCTAATGAATAGAGAAAGCGTTGCAATTTGGGATTCATGAGCCCGAAGTATTTTGATTTCATCATATATTTGGTTATTACGCACTGGTAGAGGGTAGTAGAAGAGCATTCCTTATGAAATGATACAAGTAGGGAGATGGCTGACGAAGAGGCTATTAAATTTTGGCATACATGAACCCCCTACCCTCCCTTAACAAATGTTCAAGTCTGTGATCTGCGAGTATCGTAGTGAATTTTGACAGAAATTGGATTTTTACTATGCAGAGGGCATGTAGAGTCGTGCTTCCCCACCTTTCTCTTCTACTTAAACTTTGGACAATGGGCATCACTACAAGTACTACACATTAAATATGATGACATTGAACTGCGTTTTTCTGCTCAAAATTTTTCCATTTTTCTCTAGATCAACCATCTTTGTCACTGCCGAAAAGGCTTTTATCAGAGGAGAGAATTCAAGTATCCTCTTTTAGTAGTGTAAGTTATAAGAAGTCTTTTCCGGGTTATGAATCATGGATTCCGAGGTGTCCTCTTACTTCCAGGAACTGGTTTCCGGATTTTCCTACTATAGATGTTCTCCGCGGCTATGGCATAGATAACATTGTCCAGGTAGACCCCAATAGTATATTAGGATACTATTCTCGAAGTAGATACATATGGATTGCTGCAAAATATGATTTTTCTGAGCGTGGAGGATTAGTTTAGGGTATGATAATCTATAGAAGCAAACAACTACCCTAGAGACCGCCAACGTCTAAACGAGTGGACGTTAAGACTCAATGCAAAATTTTACTTCAGTTTGAATTAGAATATATAGTTGTAAATTATTGAAAGTCGTACTGCATAGTGTTGTCTACTCAATGAGCTAGACGTGATACAATAAATCTTATGTATTTTCAGAAGACATAATTTTGGGGTACTGAAAGTTCATTGGAGACTAGATCTTTGAGAAGCGGTCTTCCCATGGTAGAGCACTGAATATGTCTTGGAACTGTGGTTCTGGAACGTTTCTCCGTTAGTTTGAACCAAAGAGCAGATCCATCCGGAGAAACGATCCCCGGATCCCGGGCCGGAAACCCCACTACGCCACCTCAACCCCTCCATGGCCCCAGGCTAAGATAGATTTCTGAATTTTATTATCAATTGTGCTGGAGTCCGAGAATCCTTCCTTGATATAAACTACATCAAGTTTTCTACTCAAAATTGACTGGATCAATTGCTCACCATCCACAGTTCTTCCTCTAGACTAGCAACGCCAACATGAGTCCATCAATTCTCCAAGAGCGACCAAGATACAATATTGCATCCATTCCTGCTGATGGAATTGGTCCAGAGGTTATCGAAGCTGGAGTTACGGTGTTGAAGAAGCTCGCCGGTACTTTGAACACTTTTGATCTTGATTTCACCAACTTTGATTGGAGTAGCGATACTTACAAGAGGACCGGGAAATATATGCCCGATGATGCGCTGGAGACCCTCAAAAAATTTGACGCAATCCTTTTTGGTGCAGTTGGTGCTCCAGGTACGTATTTGTGCCACATTATACAAGGCCAGTTAACTAAGATTTTCAGATGTCCCTGACCACATTTCACTTTGGCAACTCCGTTTAGCAATTTGCCAACCACTACAACAATACGCTAATGTTCGTCCAACAAAAGTCTTCCGAGGCACAGAGTCTCCTCTGAGGAATTGCAAGACTGGCCAGCTCGATTGGATCATCATTCGGGAGAACAGTGAAGGAGAGTATGCGGGCCACGGAGGACGATCGCATTCTGGGCAAGCATGGGAGACTGCTACTGAAGTTTCTATCTTCACACGCCATGGTGTCGAGAGAATTATGCGATTTGCCTTCGAGGTTGCCAAAGGTAGACCAAAGAAACACATCACTGTTGTGACGAAAAGTAATGCGCAGAGGAATGGTATGGTGATGTGGGATGAAGTTGCAGCTGATGTTGCAAAGGACTTCCCTGAGGTTGAGGTTGACAAAATGTTGGTAGATGCGATGACGACGAGGATGGTATTGAAACCGGAAACGCTTGATACAATTGTGGCAACAAATTTAGTGAGTAATGATTTACGGACAAGACTACATTCACCAGTTAATATAGAATAGCATGCGGATATTCTGTCGGATCTTGCAGCTGCTCTCGCTGGATCAATTGGCATCGCGCCAACAAGCAATCTCGACCCCACACGTGCGAACCCTTCAATGTTTGAACCTATTCATGGCTCTGCGTTTGATATAACGGGCAAAGGGATCGGTAAGAATCCTCCTTAATATCTACTGTAAAAAACAATCCACTGACACAATCTAGCAAACCCCGTCGCAACATTCTGGACGGCTTGTGAGATGTTAAGTTGGCTGGGAGAGAAGGAAGCGTCTGAACAGCTTTTGACCATGGTTGAGAACGTGTGTGAGAAGGGAATTATGACAGCAGACCTCGGTGGATCAGCTACAACTATTGAAGTGACAAACGCTGTATGTGAGGAAATTGAGGCGAAGCTCAGCAAGTCGAAGAGTGTCCTAGCATAAATGGAAGATTGCGGTTCTATGAATTCCCGCCTGTTAATGTATATATTAGGTGAATTTCAGGGTTCATAGAGGAATATACGGAATTTTAAGGGCGAAGGAATCGAGTTTGGTATTTGAGTTAAAAATGCTTGATATTGGCAGTGACAAATGTTCAAAACATCTGCTCGCTCAACTGATAAGAAGCATCCATGAGCTGAAAGATATCGCCAACTCCGTCAAATTGATCGATGGGCCTTACCATGCCCGAGACAGGACCAAAATTAGTGTTACACCAGTCGTCGTGCCAAAAGGTCGCCTCTTGTTGTGGGAAGAAGGTAGATTGGCTTCCCTGAGGGTTAGAGGTTAGGGGCCTGGAATTATTATTCATTCCGACGTGATTGTTAGAATCTGTTCCTCGAGAGTTCGTGGGTTGAAGATTGGCATCTGATGTGGCCGGGGAAGCATATGATGCACTATCAGCTTGCGTAACTACTTGTGCCCGGATATCGTAATCTTGTGAAGTTGTGTGCCTCTGTTCCGTAGAGAGCATGTTCTTGTTGGCATTAGTTGAAGTGCTGGGCCGCTGGTACATCCCAAATGGATGTGAGATATTTATCCGCTCCTGTGAGCCCTCATCGACTTTGCTTGCTAGGGCTTTCTGTAAGTCCCTGAGAGCTGCAGCACAAGCCCCTGGCCAGAAGTTCCCTCTTAGAGATAGAGACTCTAGGATCCTGACACACCTTTCGGCTTCCCTTCTGAATGTTAGCCGCATGTCAGTCTGACGAAATTGCATATCTCACTTCTGGGAGACTGCAACGGGATAATGTCCTTCTGACGCAGCGTAGATCAATATCAGCCCACTAGAGAACAGCAGGTCAGTAGAAATTGTACGGCTTTTGCGATTGACCCCACCTCATCCATATACACCATGTGAAACCAGGCCAGAAAAGTGGATTTTGGATACGCCCATCATGAGACCCTGCTTCATTCATCCCAGCATGTAGGTGTCGATACACGTTTGATACTATCTGCTTGGAAGCCCCAATGCACTTTTGCATTGCAGCGGCAAATAATGAGCTGTCCTCTGCTGAAGTGATTACAGGTCGATTCAACAATATAGTCGACTCATGTTTTTGGACAATTAGAAGAAGTTTATGAGACTCCTTCAAAATATTCCTACCCTGGCCATTCACGTCATTTTCTGGTTCACTATCCATGTAGTGCGGATCAAGAAGATCCTGCGCCTCGTTCCACCATTTTGAAATTTCTGAGTCGACATGAGCAACTTCAATAGGGTCTGCTGTTCGATACTCAAGGGCTTTATTTCTCAACTCAAGGATCAGCCCTTTGATATATCCGTGTCGTGCAAGAAATGCTGGTAATAAAAGCAGGCGTGGATCTGCTAAGATATATTAGAAATTACAATAGACAGTGAGATCGGCCTAACCACGAAGATTTTGATTAAGTATGACTTGTCTTTGACCCTCGAGATGAAGCTCCCTGTCTGGGTAACAGACATCGATATCGTCATCTTTTATGTCAAGTGGAAGTCCAAGTGATTGCGACAAAAATCTTTCGAGGCTATAGATAGCCCAGAAGATCCTTCGACGCATGTCTGCTTCCGCAATGCTAAATTGCTTGTACTTTGAGGGGCATCTGTGAAGTCCTAGGTGGAAAGCGATTCGAGTAACGAGCCCACCAATCCTTGATGCTGCATTGAGTCTTAGCATAGAGACCAAGAATACTTGAACTGCAACCACGGCTTGAAGACCCGGAAGTGTGGATGGCTGTAGTAATATAGGTGTGAGAGATGCTATTGCTTCGTCAATGTTGCCAAATATGAGATTTGAAGGAACTGGTTGCCGTCCATCAGGTGGTGTCTGCCTCCTATCTGCCACTGATATAGACAATATAGATCGTACTATCATGATTTCTACATTGCTTAGTCTTTGAATGCTGCTTAGAGATAGCTTTTCCAATATTTCAAGGATGCTAGGTGCGTGAAGAAACGGGAATGGAGGATGCCAGTTGTTGAAGTAGGGGTTACTCCAGCACACCAAGTCGTCGAAAGTTATCGTATTTGATGCATCTTCTTGAACTGAGACTACTTCGTCGGGGTTCCAAAGAGAAGCCGGAGAATTTCCTATTTGTAGCTGGTCATCCTCGCCAGGTATGAGCTCACCAGCAATGGTATTCTCATTACCAAGACTATTTTTCCGGGAAAATGCCGATTGAACAGTTCGAACAAAATATATTCCACTTCCACTCCCCACGAAGCTAGATGAGCCTTGCGCTAAGCTTGGTCGCATATGGCCCTGTTCTTGAGGGGAGCTCGCTGCTTCACTGCCCCTTAATGCGGAAGTGTTAGACTGTCTCCGACGTTTGCGTCTCATCTCACTGCTTTGGGGTGATACAGGATTCATATTAAGAGACATAAAGCAACTTTAATTTTGTTATTTGATGTGGATGGATTGGAGGTAGTGAGCAAGAAATTGAGGTTGGAGTGATGAAGAGCTGTGGTGGGGTCCCCGCACAAGCCATTAAAAAAGAAATTGATCTATCTACGGCGGACTAGAAAGGCTAGGCGCCAATTATGCACTTGGGCTCCGCGAAACCATTCAATCAAAATCTGAAATATCATTAAGGGATTAATTTATGTAATCTGTAAATTTCAACTCTAAATATAAACTGGAGGCGTATGATTATCTAGGTATCAGAGTCTATCAACTTTTGCCATCAATGCTACCAAGTCTAACAACCTTGACGAGTATCCCCATTCATTGTCATACCAAGCAAGAATTTTGAAGAACTACTAATCAGCAAAGAGATTATAGTGAGTCAAAGAAGCCTACCTTCGAATTCAATTCAACTGATGCCAATGCATCAACAACACAGCTGTGCTGGTTTCCTTGAAAATCACAGCTGACAAGCTCGTTACGTTCAACTGCCAAAACACCCTTCAGTACACCTCGAGATGACTCTTCTAGTGTAGAAAGAATCTCTTGTAGTGAGGTCTCTCTTTCGAGATTTATTGTCAAATCAACGAGCGAAACATTATTGCTGCAAACAATTAGTGAGATCTTAATCAAACGAATTTCTCAACTGACGTGGGCACTCGCAAAGAAATTCCAGTTAACTTTCCAGTCAACTGTGGTAGAACTTTTGACACTGCTTTAGCAGCGCCTGTTGTTGTAGGAATGACATTTCCAAGAACAGCTCTTCCAGCTCGGCGATCCCGCTTACTATATCCGTCGAGAACTTGTTGTGATCGAGTGGAAGCATGGACTGTTGTCATAAGACCTTGCACAATTCCATACTTATCATTAAGGATTTTAGCAAGGGGTGCAAGGCAGTTTGTAGTACAACTTGCGCAGGACACAACTGTTGGGGGACTCTCGATAGGGTATTCGGCAGTGTTGACTCCACAGACGAATGTGGCAGCATCCTTACTTGGTGCAGATATTAAGACTCGTTTTGCACCAGCATAATCGATGTGTTGTTGGGCAAGAGATGTTGTAGTGAACTTTCCGGTGCTATCAATGACGTACTCTGCGCCCGAGTTATTCCAATTGAGCAGCTTCGGATCTCTTTGCGATGTCAAGTGCACTAGGTGCCCGCATACTGATAGGGTTTTTGCATCCACAGCGAAGATATCGCTTGGTAAAATGGTGCTTTTACTGAGTGGGCCATGGGTTGAGTCGAAAAGAATTTGGTGTATTATATCGTCTATCGATGCGCATGTGTGATTAATTGCCGTCACCTGAATATTTTTTCTAAAGAGAGAGTTTCTGAAAACAATTCGACCTCCGCATAAATTAGAATAGGTGGCAGGTTAATTCATGGAGGTGCTAACCAATTCTACCCCAGCCGTTGATGCCTATTTTAATGATTTCTGAGGGAGTGAGGTTGTTCATTTCGCCAGTGTGAGGGAACACAACGTCATACGGCTCATCATCATGAATACTCGTAGGTGCCATGATCACGGTCATGGAAGAAAATATATAATTTCAAAACACGATGCTTAACTGCGTGTTTATACTAATCACAATCCTCTTAGGCAACTATATAATGTCTGAACGGGATGTATCGTCGTTCCGGTATAAACCGCTGGTACATTATGAAACCGGCCCCCAATGCTATTGAATCTATGTTTATCAGTATTTGAAAGCTTAACAGCTTTGGCCGGTGCAACTAGATCCAAACCTTCCCCTGACCGGAGGATCGTTTTGCCTATGGATTAGCGAGATGGTGACGGGATACTTTTATGCTGCTGACTGATCAATGTTTCTCCGCCATACCAGACTAATTTTGGCTGTTTTCCGTCCACGTGGAGACACAACCCCAAGTCAGGTCATTTGTTAGGACCCGACCAAGGCCCATAGGGCATATTTAGGACTGTTCCCAGACTCAAATCCACATCTGTCGCCAGGAGAATCGAAAACCCAGGAACGTACCCCGGCACCCAAAATAACTTTCCTCACTGAAACCCCTGGCAATCTCCGGCTCTGGTGGTGACTATAGCATGTGATATGGCTGGGAAATTGTCTCCTTTGCTTACTAAGTGCTTTGGCCGACTGACTCGGCGCCTTGGGTAGTAATGACGGAAAACCCGGGAGGTTCGTGTGAAACCTGCAAAAAAAAGAAGTGTAAAGTATATCTTCTTTTCCCAACCGAATATTTCCTTCGCTGACAACTTTGCTACGGTGCGACCGCCAATTGTAGGGGAAAATTCTATAATGAAACACTACATTACAAATTTACTAACTTGTTTATAGGCCTTCTTGCAGTCAATGCGCAGCATCTCGATCAGTTTGCAGATATGCCGAAAGCAATAAAAGGTCTGGTAACTGTCCCCAAGGTTTGGCACTACTGATATTTTTATAAGAGGAATACCCACTGGGTATTTGGGATTGCTGGAACAACGATTAAATGAAACCGAGGAAGCTTTGTACAGAGCCCTTGCCGAGCTGGCTGCTTTGAAAAGCAGAGCCAACCTCTCAGGTTCAGGTGACTTACAGATCCATGACCTCGCACTTCGAGACTTGAATACAAACAAGCATGCAAGAATGGCAGAATGGAAAGAATACCCGCTCAAGAAACAAGAAGAATTAGAGAGATGGCAGCAGTTTATGGGGCCAAACAACATACAACTTGGCAGTAAGTTCTGTACATTTCAGGGTCGTCAGCCATGCTGATGATGCAGGTGCTCAAGAAAAACAACTTCACCCGGAGTTTGAGGAATCATATCGAAGCCCACCACCAATAGCATCGAATGAACAACGCACCCATGAAACTCCCTTGTTTCACAGCTTAAATGTGAATTCCTCTGGCTTTGTGCGGCAATCGCTTCCAACCCCTTCACCTGGTGCCCATATCCCTCTGGGAACTTCTCGATCAGTAGAGTTCCCTGCACAATCGCCTTCCCAAGAACAGACTACAAGTTACCCACATGTCCTCGCCCCGAATTTCGAGTGTATAGAAAATATGGCAGGCGTTCCAAACAGCGACTTGATGCAGCAGAACATTATGGATAGTGGCTGGGAAGCGGGACCTAGGGGTGGAGAAACCCAAGATAAATTTCGGCAGAATCCGCCACCTAAACAATCGGAGCGTCTGTCTGCAGCCTTTCAGCACACTTATTATTGACATGGATGAAGAGACTTTATTTGCGATACTAAACCTCTCTAGAGATGTCGAAAAACTCTCTGCAGAGCAAATGGAGGAATCTAGGGCCAGAGAAAAGCTGGTGAACAAGGAGAGAGGATGCTAGGCCTTGGTTATGTCTTGGATGGAAATTCAAACACATTTCTAGTTTGAATTTCGCAGGGCGATATCTGCCTCGGTGGTGACACATTAATCCGGGGTGGAAGTGAAGGACACTAACTGAGAAGAGATGGAAACCAGAATCTGCTTGGTGTGAAATATTAAATTTACAGATGTAAATATTATCTATTGCCAAATCCCAAATAGATGATATTGTAACGAAAGTGTGGTAGCTAAAACATCGTTCACTTGGAGGCCGATAACATCTTGGCTGCCAGGAGCATGGCTCCCTCATAATATTCCGGTTGCTACTAAACGAAATATGAGTAAATTAATAGGCTAACAGCATATGAAATCTTTATAATACAGGTTGTCCTAGCCTACTAACAGCCTAAATCTTCGTCTAAGCCCAGAGTCTTGTGATATTTGCTGGTCTGTGACAACTGTTGAATATAGGCAGCAAGGATGGCAAGGACAGAATGAAGCAAGCTGACGCCTTCTGTGAGCCTAGCAATGGGTAGCAATAGGCAGCCTTACAACCTCCAGACCTATATATATATATAGCACTTCTATCCGTAGAAATAAACATCATCTTTGAAAATATCCAGCAACAACAATACTCTTTACCGAATGTGGTCCCGCGGAGTAGTAAAATGAAATAAATAATGTTAAAGTATTAATTCAAAAGAAGAGAAGCCGTATTTTCAGATAACTAAAGGGAAGAAAGAAAGATTTACTATAGAATTCATAAAAGACCCTAATTCAGAACACTCTGTGGTGTATTTAATATCTAAGCACCCGTAATATTTTAAAGTAATGATAACCCATTTAACATAGTGAAGCATCATAGTAGAGTCGAATACTACTATATTGGGCGCGATTGATATACGTTTCTCGTCGTCTAGGGAAAGATTTATGGAGGATATTAGGGACTGGAGACCGAGAATTGGTGAAATGTTGATATTTTAGACTTTCTACGTACTAGGCCTTTATTATGGTCGATAATATGTTCCTATTGTCTAGGAAATTTGAGTATTATGATTCAGCCTGGGGTTCTATAGCCATGATTCTTGCCTAAATCCCAGGGAAACCAAGTGTTACTGGAATAAGCATTGGTTATTTTCAGTCAGTTATAATACAATCCAAAGATTGAGCACGTGTACGCAAGAGTAATGCCTTATAAATAGTACTCGATCACCCCTTCCATTCTGTGAGCTGATTAGACTTTGTGTAATTCTTAAGATCAACTAACGCCCAAACGTCACCATCAATGTCTATAGCTTGGAATATTCCTTTTATTGACTCAGGTTTCTTAACCTGAAGTCTATTTATCAAAGTGGTCCGACACTTAGCATTTAGTGTTCTCAATATCTGAAAGGCCTGTTAAGCCATTATCGAGCATGAGCATCTATATCTTTATGCAAAATTGTCAACCTATGATACAGAATATCAGGGATCATACCGATAATAGTCAGGAATCTAGGCAAACAATTGGTCGGATCATCTAAGTGCAGCAAGTTTATCAAAATGTGTACACTAAGAAAGATAACTAAAGAAGTAGAGGAATTGGTGTTGGAATATATAAGTTTGGGATCAAGTGTAAGGGTTTAGCATAGGAGCAGCCCGTGTCACGCTGTATATTCTATCCTGGTGGAGTGGTTATCATCACCTCACCGGAACTCAAGCTCTTTCTTTCCTTCCTCAGCGATTATTTTATCGAATGATAATACTATTATTTCACTAGCGAAAAGCCTACGTTATATTGAAGAATTCAGTGATACTCGATTGCCCAGGTAAACGTGGGTTTTAGCTGGTCGTGACATCAAGTCGGTGACTCCGAAGGCTCAGCTATTCAGGGAGTTAGAGACTCCGAATATAGGCTAGCTACTAATGTGTGGTCCAAGGGACTTGAGTTTTACAACATCTATATATTAATACACTTCTCACTGTGGATAGAATAGAAAATTATTACTGAAAATAACTGATAGTTGTGATACTGCTTTTCCAAGTAAACAAAGCCGGTTTTGAGGTTATTTGGTGTTGAATCGGGGGAGTAGGAGCTATAGCATGCTAATTGCACGTGAGAGTTGCATTGGAATATATTGATTGATCTGACTATATAAAAGAGTTTTTTTCTTTTTTTCTTTTTTTTTTTTTTTTTTTTTTTTTTTTTGGAGAATATGGTAGGTTGGGGCTTGATTGCAGCACGCTAGGCTTAGAATAGCAACTCTATGCGCATCATTCATTCAACATTTGGTATTTAAGTACTACCCATTGCCTTAATGATTGCTATAATTCGGTAGAGTATTACAATGAATAGATTACAGCGTAAAAGTACTTGATGTGTTTGTATCACTTAAACGAGGAACACTTGGCCCTAGGAGCAGTCACAGGATAAGCTGTAAAAAACGAATCGTAGGGCAAAGGATTCTTGTAAGTATAGGATAAATAATACATCGTGAGCCAGCGTAAGTAACTCTTTTAAGAAGGGTGAGTGATACGGCAGGGACAGGAGCAATTGGAAGTCATGGTGCAATAATAAACCACTGCAGTTGAACAGTACAGGGTTTAATTTCGTTGTTTCTATGAACCTAGAGACTGCTTAATACTCATCTGCTTCCGAACTATCATCTCTAATCTCAACACCAGCCCTTTCCAGAATCTCACGAACATTTTTCGAACCTCCAAATAATGAATCTGTTCTCGGGACAAAACCCGCTGGACGTTGGCTACGGAGATATTGCTCCCTCAATTGCTGATGATATTTGGAAGTGTATGAGAGGTTGCTTGCCTGGGCCTCATCTTTTTTCTCTAAGTCAATATCGTCTTGAAGGGATCGAAGTGGACTCTGATCAAGTCGTACTTGTGAATAATTCGGGCCGTCCTCTGCAGTAGAGGTTTGAGGGGAACTGGTCGTGCAGTTTATACGCCGCCGTTTCAGTGCAGAGTAACCGCCTTCAGCAGCTTCCGTCGTGTCGAGCATTGCCCGTAATCGATTGGTTGGGCTTCGACTCCTCGAGTTTGTTCGTGCTTGCAACGCCTCCGCATCCATCTCTTCCACCTGTCTTATCCTCTGGCCACCGCTCTTCGTGACTGTTATGACTAATCGAGTAGTTGATCGATCCATGAGGAAGCCAGAAAGAGCAGGAAATAATGACCATGCAAACCTGGTGTATATGAATTCTGCCCTGCAGGCATTGATTGGATGTATTCGGGTATTATGATATAGGAGACCGATATCCCTTGTAGGTTCCATGACGTGAACGGCAAAGTCATTCCCCTTTGGGTAAAGGCAGAACAGTCGGTCATTAAATGCCTCATGAAGGTCAGAGCGAAGCAAAATCAAATTACTAGTGTCGTTCTGTAGGTTGTTAGGCTCGAGGTACGTATTGCTATTATATTGATACATCGCATTCGCCTGGAACCATTCCCTTTCCTGCTCCGGACACAAATGCACCACCTCTGTCCCAGTATAGTGTTTTGTGATACGGCAGGAGAGGTCACGACTGCGGACGATAGAAGCATATGTCAATTGTGGGTCGGCGTTAGCAGGGTAATGGCGCTGGGCGACGGTGGTCCATGCAGATGGCAGGTCATCTGGGAATTCCCAGTCTTGAAAGCAAGTCACGACTGGCCACCGGTATGCGCTCGTAGAAGTGGTATTACCAGCTTTGTCTTCCGCTGCATCAGGAGAAGGAAGGTGGTACCAGTAGTCGCCAGCAGGGAGCAGCGCACTCGACTTGAAATTCAAAGGTTCGCCCATGGGACTTTCCGCTAGCCAGCCTTCATGGTGATTATCTGCGATGATCGCACAAGCATCGTGTGCAAGGCTATAGCAGATCCCACCCGTTGTAGCATCCCAGGCAAAAAGACTGAGCAGCAGATCGTGGCGTCGGTCGTATGCAGGATGGCGGAGGTTGACACGTTGAGAGATGGAGTCAAGGTATTCGAATCCAGACGCAACTACGGGGTCTTTAAGCTCACGAGGTCCTCGCAGGGTAATGGTGGCCATATCAGGAGGAACCTAAAGACGAGGGCTAACCGTCATTGAATACAGTGATGGTAGTTGTGATAATTATTATGGTGATGTACGAAATGAGCGATAAATCCATGTATTGCTAGGTCACAAGTGGAACCCACACAGCGCAGGCGTCGCTGACTAACTAGTCTGTGGGTTCCAGGTGGAATCCGAGAAGAAGGCTTTTGGACGAGAACCCTTCTTAAATACACCTTAACGAAAGTCTCTAATTAATTAGGGTTATAGATCAAAGATTAAATGGGGGGGGGGGGGGGGGATGTCGTGGAACAAGATACCTGAAGTGCTTAGCTGAAGCTGCGGGATTAAGATTATTTATATAGCCTTTGAAAAGGACGGATTTGTTTAACGAAATGTATTAGCAAGACCTCCAATTTCGGAGAAGAATTATATTCCTTGCCTTGATTTTACTAAAGAATATATCAAGTCAACTGATGAGTAGTGGGCAAGGGTAGTATGAAGTGATGAGTTGTGAGTTAAACTAGTGAGACATAAAAATAAGATTACGTGGCCAATTAGTGAGTCAAAGCTCTTTTATCATGATTATATGGTTATGTAGTAAGAAGGATCAGCTAAAGAATCACATTTAGATAAATGACTTCTCTATTCAAAGGTCAGATATAAAGTTATATTTATTTATTAAATAGTCTCGGGAGGCTGTAGATGGCTAGAGAGTTCTAGGGACTATCTCTGAACAAATTATAAGATAGAGATGCAAGACGGTGATTGAGATAGGAGGAATACGAAATCCTAGGAAACGGATTAAAAGCGGCATTATGAGAAATAAATGCTATTAACATGATCTGGTCTATTAAACTTACTAAGACACTCCATGCTCGCAGCTGCTTCTTGTTTCGCAAGAGTTTAGCATCCCAATGAGAATTCCTTTCATCGTCTGCCCTGCTTTGCTAACCGTTGAAATAAACATTGAACACTCAAGAACTAGGCAACAAATTGCTTGCAATCTAACAAGAGGCAACTGGTGGGTAGGTTATTGAAGTCGGCTCTCTCGAGAGGAGTCACGGGCGTTGCTGAATGGTTCCATCGCGAATAAGGTTAAGCTTGATGACGGAGTCGATGGCCCCGTCACCAATTCAATGGGTGGTTAGGTGGGCCATACCCAGTCTCTTCGGGGCAGTATTGGTCGAGCCCCGCAACATTGGAAGGTGTGATAAGAGTGGCAATGATAAATTTCGAGGGAAATATTAAAGTATGAATGCCTGTGGCGAGGATCTTGGGCTGCTAGTTTGAATAAGCAGCACAAGCCTGTTCTAGGAGAGGCAGTTTCATTTTAAGAATCTTCTGAAGTTTTTGTAATCTTTAGAATGATTCCATATATATCGCCATACGCCTTTAGATCAAATACTCCCATGTATCCCTAAAGCATTTAATCTTGACTAACTTCTGACCTCTTTTCATTTTCGACCTCCTTGAGTGCCTCTCTAGCCCGCCACAGCATCAGACCGAAATTAGAGGGGAATGGTTCCGAGTATATAAGCTCCGAAAACCAAATATTAGCTAATAGAACCAAGATATTCTATTATTAGCAATTCTATGTATAGGAACTCCATTCACACTTCCATAGCCATATCCATTGTCCAGATTTACACCCAATAACAAGTCCAAAAGGAGTGATAGCAGCTGTTGATATCTCTTCAACCTCAATACTCATAATATATTTGCGCCTCACAACTTCCACTATTCCAGTGCTACTATTAACCGTTAGCTTGTGTTTGTGCGCAGTGGTTTGCGACTGAAACCAATTTGATTCTAGAATGAATAACCTGGCGTCGACCCAAGCAACAAACTTGAATTTCACGTTCTTCTCTAAAACTAAATCATCTCCTGGTGTATTTTGTATTGGATTTCTGATAATGGTATCGCAGCCGAAACTCTCAAAGGAATCTACGCTCCTTGCCCACGACTGTCCCTCGTCTGAAAACGACGACCCTATGTAGGCGGTAAACCCCACCCATTCTCTATCCACGAAAAAGTCAGGTGTCGCCATTTGTTGCAAGTGACATGTGCCAAAATTTTCGACACTCTTCAAACTAAAGGGGAGCGGAAGTTTTATAAATGAAGCGAATGGAATAGTTAAAGCCGTTGGCGGAAAGGAAGTCCACGAATCTATCCCACGTTCTCTGAGATAAACTCGTAGTCGTACACAAAGTACCCCGACAAGCTTATTTGCAAGCGCGTGTAGAATAACGTCCCATTTCGGGTGCTCCTCTAGTAAATACGGGAATTCTTCATCCTCTGCAGGATTTATATCAAACCAAGCAGCAGATTCGACAAGCAAGGCTGCCGGTGACCAAAACCCGAAAGAGCCGGAGCACCAATCCCATTCTGTATATTGGGAAATAAGTCGGGCTGAAAGACAAAAGCTTGCGGCTTGAATTTTGCGCCAGGTTTCAATACTAATAACCGAGGGTGGGTTTGTGGGAAAGTTTTGTCTAGGGAAGGTAGATGTGACGGGCATCCAGCATTCGAACGCTCGCTCTCCTGGTTGGTAATAATTCGGGTCAGATAATCCAAGTAGTTTATCTTCATTTGCAAAGTTAAGAATCTTATCTATAGTCAAGTTAGCAATTGTTCTTGGACTCTAATTAAGCGGCTGTTAAAAATAGCTTACGTACGGTGGGAAGCCATTAAGTCCGTGCACCCCCTTTTGGACCACCCCCCCTTTTGGACCACTCAAAATCGTCCGTGCGCTACTCTACCCAACCCCAACACATAATAATTAAAAATCAACCACAAGTAAATCTGAGCATGTAGAAGCTATACTAGCCTCATATAAGTCATCTACAGCTTGTTCAGCCCCTGACACCCTATTAGCCTCCTCCTGTGCCCGTTGTATAGCCTGTATATTCGCGAACTTGGAATTTGGACTAGTCTCGACCCTCCTTCGCTTTTTAGGCTGTATAGCCTCTAGTCTAGTCTGTAGAGACTTAATTTGAAGCTCTTGGCTAGCTATTATAGACTCCTGCTCCTCAAAACCCTTAGTAATCTTACGAAACAGGAGCCTTTGAGTGTAGAAATCAGGGTCTTCAAGTTGCTAGAAATCCCTGGCCTGATTTTTTACTTGTATAGACCTTCTAGGCGTACTCCAGGTAATCTAAGACAATTCTGAGATCTGGCCTAGCCTACTCTAGCTTTCTACTGACTGTCATAGTATCCTAATATCCTGATTACTATTTATAAGGAGGAGACGACTTATAAGAGGCTTGGCTATATACCGAGGCTAGAGACTAGTTGCCTTTCAGCTAGATCTAATATTACTAGGAGATAAGGCCTCCTGTTAAGCTTTCTAATAATATTTAAGGAAGTTTTACTTTTTTAGAGGGCTTGAATCAGTTAGAATACCTAGATATCCGACTTCCTTTTAGTACTAACTTTTAAGAGAAGAAAAAATCGACAAATCAAGAGATTGAAGGATGTGAGATATATATAGCAGCAAGTAAAGTAAATATATATTATTTCTATAACAAGTATATAAAAATTCGTTAGTCTCGTAGCTTTTATGTCTGTCTATAATTAGTAATCTAGACTCTATAGTATATATCTGAGGTAGAAAGATCTTCTAAAGCTATTCTAGGCTAATATTATCTATTATTTACTCTTTTGGAATACTAGTAAATTGTTAGTCCTTAAATAAACTAAGATCTTGTGGAAACTACTGTTATTAGACTATCATTCCTTTAAAAATAACAAGTGGAGTTAGGCAGACCCCTATCGCTAAAATATACTCAATAAAGCTTATCCAGGCTCGAGATCTAGACTATTTACTCTTGATTCCAAGACGTTCAGAGCTTTCTACGACTAGTTTATTAACTTCTAGGCTCTCTATAAGGCCAGCTTCGTCTATATTATATTAGTTCTCTGGCTTAATAGCCTGAATTATAGGAATATATAGTCTCTGGAACTAAGCCTTAATTATATTAGGAGTAGCTTTATTAATACACTAAGAGTCTATAGCCTTTTGCTTTTTAGTCTTAAGAACTGGATTTCGCTTTAAAAAGGCCTGTAGCCAGTGTTTTCCTACTGGAATAGTATCTCCTTTAAGCTGTAGTAGGCGAGAAGCGAAGTCCTTGATCTGGGTATACGTTAACGGGTGTCCTAGAGACTCCTGGGCTAATATCTAGTCTGTCATATAGTCCTCCTGAACCTTAGATAGCCTCTGGAGGCCCTGGGCACCCTCGGTATAGGACTCCATTCCAGATATCCTGTTTCTAATCGTACTATATGGGGGACCCCATTTTCGCGTAGCTACATGTATAGACAGGCCGTTTACGACGTCTACTATCGCTGATTGCAAGTCTTCTTCCGTATATTGACGCATATTTAGTATAAGTACTTCGAATTAAAAAATCCAATGAAAATAATTAGAATTAGATTTTATTCTTTAAGGTGTTGTAGAAAAAGCGGTGTGGGCACGGACCGGTTTCAGCTGGTCCAAAAGGGGGGGTGGTCCAAAAGGGGGTGCACGGACTTAGCTGTGGTAGCCATCTTAACATATGGCCGTCGTACTCCAAATAATTTACTTTCGCGGCTGCAATAGCATATCGTTCCCAGACTCCATGATCGGTATTCTTACATACTGAAAACTTTGAAAAAAATCCTGAATGGCACTGAACAATATTTTTCCAGACAGTCCAATCGTTACAAAAGTCCCGAACCATTCGACAGACCAATAAGAAATCTAGGGCTGATTCTGGAGCGAGGCAGGAAGCGATACGTCGAATAACTTCTACTGGTAGTTGATGTAAAGAATTTACAGCTGAAGCCATCGTGCGCGGTATTAATTTCACATTTCGTGAATGAATCAAAGGGGGAAGGAATTTCCCAAAAGTTGAAGAGAGGAGAGCTACTTAATATTTCGACTTGTGAAACACATAAATAAACCATCCCTGTGCGAAGGAAGGCGCAATAGGGTCTTTCATGTTTCAAAATATGTACGAGCCCCTGGTTTCTGGGAAAGATGCTCACTGGCTGTTTAATTAGTTGCCAAGGGTAGCCCTCTGTCGCCGGCTTATCTTTAACTAGTGTTGGAATTAACCACTCCAGCCAATTGGATGACTAAGGGTCATCAACGCAACGCGATTTTGGAGTGCCTGAATCAGGGTAAATCAAGTCTATTGGGTACAGCGCACAGTCTCTTGCTGTCAGTTCTTGTCTTGTTATTGTACAGAATAAACTACGAAAGTTTTCAGGCCACATATGGAGGACAACTAGTGAGACGTGCCTGAAACGCACGTGCTGGAGCAAGCACTTGCCTGAGGCCTCTAAGCCTCACATCAACAGCATTTCCTTAACAATAAGTGCATTTAATAAAGCATCTTTAACTATACCTAAGGAATACTTTGTCGACTATTCTATACTATGTATTCCTATGCCTTAAAATATGGTCCAGATAGTCTTCTGGGCTCAAGTATTGCTATAGTAGCGTGTTTATAAAATATTGTATATATGGCCCCACTAAATATGGTAGTATAGGCTTGTCTGGTCCTCATAGGGGTCAGCTCCGTATCCTTGAGGAGTAATTTTATAGTTCCTAGTACACTAGAATTGATTTCTAGAAGTCTGACGAGTTGGTGAATCGATTTCGGAGAGATAATAAACCATAGTGCTGTCTTAATTGCGATTCGGCCGTCTCTGGAGGTATGGTGCCGATCGTAACATGGAGTAGAGGGTTATTTTGATTGTCTTGAGACTTAGGGATCTCGGTAATAGAGATGGTGAAATTATATTATAAAAAGCTTTAAGTTTGCCTGTAAAAATAAGGTAATTCCGCCTTTAAATGTGCTGTAGGATTGTATAAGGAGAGGGTTCCGGTTATATCTAGGTCCTTAGATATCAGGCTTTTTGGTGCCCACTTTTGAGATACATTCCAGGAGGGATAGCAGTAAAAGCAAAAAATACTACTAGGACAATCTTTTTTAATATTACTGAACTTATAAATGGGCTATTGTGTAGTGAACTAATAAGGTAGCACTAGGTATATATGGATCAAGTTAAGCTACTTAATGCTGATAAGGATTAACTATCTTTAGAAGGGGAGATATTGTCACGACTAGCTAGATTGCAGATATATGTTATCGAGAGAGTCTATAGCACAAATTGGGTTATAGTTAATAAGTCATCTCTTTCTAGTTCGAGAATCACTTAAAATACATTGATCCGGCTTACAACGCTTGTCTCTGGCTATCAAGGATTCTTGGCAAAAGGGCAGTATAAATCATTTGGTCAGGCATGTGATTGAGATGGTAAGAGGCTCTCAAATCTTCCCAAGAGTCCGAGACTAACTATTTTCGACAGAAACACAGGCCAATCCCTCTTGAGGCCAACTAATCTTTTAGAAAATACTTATATGATAACTCATAGCAACTTACTACGTGTGCACAGACTATATTGTGGTGGGGATAGCTTTGGTTTGGGAATCACGTGATAAACTAGAAGCATATAGTTGGATTTTTTTCCAGAGTCAGGGACAGACAACTCATACACGACCACCACTTATTTATTTGTATTTTGAATCAATCAATTATTATTAATTATATTCTTCTCTTGACGCTTGCTTCTCAAAGTCTATAGGTTGAGGACCTTATTCTACGTACCAGATCCTGTTCTCGTTTCCTGCTCTCAAGTTGTGGTTTTGATCCCCTCCACAATATTGAGGTAGAACATTTCGATTGAGAGAGCGGAATCAATACCAAAAACATATATTTTTTTTGGAAAAGTTTGATAGGCTCTACGAAGTTGTCATTGGTGAATGATATATTCTCCATCATAATTTTCGGTTCCTTGAGAAAGTTTCATTAGAATCCCAAATATCTGTACACTTATTTTTCTCGCGACTCCTCATGTCAAAGTTTATTTACTGCTTTCTTGAGCTGGTCCTAAAGCAATCTTTACCCCTCTTCGACTCTCAATAGCCATTCTCTGCAACTCCACGTATTCCGCCACCTCATCCATATTCTCAATCCACTCAAATTTTCTCACAACCCTTAACAGCACATACGTGGCCTGCAACAAAACTTGCTGCTGCGCCGGGCAAATCCTTGGCCCACCTAGAAATGGTACATACTCCCAGCTGTTTTTACTCCCCTCTGCCCATCGCTCAGGCCGAAACTCGTCGGCGTCATCTCCCCAGATATCTCTATCGTGGTGGATATGATATGGTAGCGAGCAAACTATTGTTCCCTTCCGTACAAAGACAGGAGATTTACCATCTGGTCCTCCGCCACGTGGCAACGTCGTATCTTTTCGTGCTTCGCGAAAGACTCGTCCTACTGGTCCAATGGTGCGGAGAGTTTCTTGAATGATGTAGCGGAAAGGAGTAAGGGATTTGAGAGCTGAGAAAGAAATAGTCCTAGATTCTGAAGGATCGAATGGGAGAGATAGAGAAGTCTCTCGGAGGTGGGTCCAGTATTTTGGATGCCTGGCGAGCTGGAAGAAGACGTTAGACAGAAGTGCCGCAGTGGTATCGCGGCTAGGTAGGAAGATATTGATAAGCTCGAAGCGGAGACGAATTGGGTCGCGGATCTCCTTCGCCATTTCGTAGAGAAGGATGTATCTGTGAGGAGAATCCTCTACTGGGTTTAGGGGTCGCTTTTCAGGACTAGAGAATGGAGTGGGTTTCAATGCCCGATAGACATGAGCATCTATAAAAGAGTAGAGCTGCTTATATGCTTTAGGCCAAGACTTATCAAAATAATAGCGGACAGAAAGTATGCCAGCTAACCGGCGTTTATGCCAACCCGCCAAACTTTCGTCTAGTGCGTGCAGAAATTGGTCGGCTATGAGGGCCCCTTCGGGAGTCTGAGCATTAACAGACTCACCAAATTGAAACTCCGTTGAAATATCAAGGACCTAGTCTATTAGCCTCATTTGTTAAACATGTAGGGCATTGAAACTGAGTTACCATATTCTTTAACATGGGCTGTATATCAAAAGTCTCAGAGTGCCCTGGCAAGAGATTTATGAATCGGTCGACATGCTTCGCCATCATTGACATGTCTTCGAGCTCCGTTTTTGCAAATATGGGTTTGATTATGCTTCTGGAGTGTTTCCAGTGTGCGCCTTCCGCTACAAAAATCCCATTGCCCAGGATAGGAGCACTAATCTTCATTCTATGATTCGGTTTCCCAAAGTCCTCGAAGCCCAATGCATGAATATACTGATGGTTCACTGAGTCCATGGTATTTATCACACGCTGGTTCCAGAAAATCTCTTCCCAAGTTTTACCCAGTGCGTCAAAATGGCGAGTATAGAGAGCTTGCAAATTTCCATCTTTCGTAGCTTGATGTCGTAGCTTGACCAAATCCGAACCACCAAACGAATCAGTATGGGGATACATGGGTGCTCTGAAGCATCCTGTTTGCCGTCTCTTTGCCTTAAAGGCCACAAATTCAGTGCCTTTCTGCCACAAAATTATTGTTAGGGTAAAGGCTGCCACCCACACCAAGAGAAGTAAAACAGGGTACATTGGCAGATGGCGAGAGAAACTTCAAGCTTGATACCAGTGGCTTCCATAACAAATCCGTGGATTGAGGATGGTTTCTAGAGTCTAGGCACCAAAGTCCAATCGTATTCATTTAGAGATAAGGCCAACAATGAAAAGAAATGCAGCGTTATATAACTTAATAATTTCAGGGAAAATTGATTATGCTGGTAATCAGTTCCTGCACCACGCCACATACAACGGGCTAACGCGGTGGCCGATAGGGTAATACATAGTGCCGAGCACTATGTTTGGCGAGTACGGAGCCCCGTACTACTCTGCAGTGCTGAACTCCATATCTGAGGCTGCGGAGTGGTCATCTGTCAGTGTTCAACAACTCCGATCAATAGCAGCTAGTGCCACAGTGGTAGTGGAGGACTTTTGGGATAGGGTCCTGCAAGTTCATGCATCTATATTCTGCTTCCTGCACAATGAATATATCCTCTTGGCCAAATCGTGCCTACTGTGGTTAGTGCTGCATGTGCCTCGCACACCTCAATATATATGCAACAAAACTGGGCGTATCCCGGACCCTGACTGCGGAAGATAGGCATTTCAAATCCCCAAGTCATAAAACTTGGCCTTTTTAAGTAATAATTCTATATCATATATTGTTAAACCCCGATTCTCCTATACCTCTCTAATCTTTGCAGCATTTTTGTTTTTATACACTTGAGATTGAGTTTGGGTCTTGATTCTGCGAATATTGAATCGAAAAAACCAACTATGGTTAAATACGAACTTCTAAAGCAGTCGGCGGCAGATAACGATGACGACTCACAGTCAGCATATCTCACACCGGCGCATCGTTGGATTCTTTACCTTCTTTCATTGTTGCTGCTAGGCTCTTTGTTCTTGAACATTTCCCCTCTGTTGGGCCTTCGCTGGCTTCCTATGATAAAAGAGCCTTCAGAAACACCCTATGGTAATCCGATATCTTTAATTTTCTCTTTGACTTACACTAAAATTCCTCTACAGCCCACTTAGAACGCAACATATCTATGAAGTGGACTCGCCACAGCCCATGGAATAGTGATAACCGTGCTGAGGAAGACTTTGCTTGGAATAACCCGCGGGGCTTCCAGGTTCGTGAGGCTATTGTCGCCTTGCCGGATACTTTCACACAATCCAGTGGACTACCAAGCGCTCAGCGATGGCCTTGGGATAGATCCAAGGGAATTTACTTTGTTGAAGGTCTACATGCATTGCATTGTGTGGTCAGTTCTTTCTTAGCATGCTTTTATCTCACCTCAAGATATAAGATGTTTGGAGACTAACTTCTTTTTTTGGACAGAAGTACATGCGCAAAACAGTTCTCGAGGCTCACGAGGGAAAACCTCTGAGTGTAAGTTTGAGACACCTCAAGCATTGCCTCGACGGACTAAGGCAGTTCGTCATGTGCCACGCAGACGATACACCGCGATATACAGGACGTTTGCATGACCAGGCTGATGAGAAGGATCCTTTCGGTGGTGTGGGTCAGCCCCGGATGTGTAGAGATTGGGACAAATTAATGGACTGGGCTATACAAAACTCTGCTTGCTACCGTTGGGTTCCTGATGATACGCCTGGGTTCATGGAAAAAGATAGATATAAATCGTGTCCAGATGGAAGCAAATTCTGGGACTGAGCTACGTGGTAAAGGTAGAAGGAGCCTGCATTGTATGTGGGCTATAATCGAGCAGAATCTGTACAATACACTCATTTAGTATAAGTGCCAAATGATTGCGACAAATTTTCTATCACATTCATACATGAAAAATATCGTAGTACATTGCTCCATTTCCAATAAATTGTATATTATTCGGACCTAATTTTATTATTATCCGAGAGCCAAATCTCAAAGAGCCTCTCGCGTCCTATGTCGACTTCAGGAAGGGTTGTTGGCGTTCTTTCCATACAACAGAAATGCAGAAATTCACACTCGCTAACATCGATATTCAAATTTCTTTAGAGAAGAGAGACGAAGTCATTTTATAGAGTATTACCAACGCCCAACGCAATGTAGGAACCGGCTATTCACAACATCTCGTATTGGTTTCCCGATTGTTAGAAGCAATATTTTGAAGGTTAATCTCTTATAAATTGGTCTTAAAAATAATTACAGTGATAAAATTTGGTACAAAGCATCATAATATCGTATAACAGCGGACATGTCACGACCAGCTAAAACCCACGTTTACCTAGGCAATCGAGTATCACTGAATTCTCTAGTATAACGTAGGCTCTTTACCAGTGATATAATAGTATTATCATTCGATAAACTAATTGCTAAGGAAAGGAAAGAAAGAGCTTGAGTTTAGGTGGGGCGATGATAACCACTCCATCAGGATAGAATATATAGCGTGACACGGGTTACTCCTATGCTAAACCCTTACAAGACAATACATATTCTGTGAGTGTAAGGTTGTAGGTCTTCTGTGAAATAAGCAGTTTATATCCTATGAGACATATTGGTAAACGAATGTAAGTCCTTTATTCCACCCAATCCACCTAAACCCCAAGACATGATAGCTTGGAACATAATATACTAGAGTTGAAAGTAGGAAATGAATCAGGGTCATCATCGGCCATGGCGTTTACAATTGTGAATAAGTTCTAACCGCCGAGTATTTTAATTTTATCTCGTCTGGTCTATAACTATATTCGTAGCTAGTCGTCCCTTCTAATCTCCATCAATGGAGTTAAGCCTTCTTCTTCTGTTATGAAAGATTAGCATGAGCGCAATTAATAAAGGTGGCTGTCGAACCAATCTCGGGGGTAGTAATGGGTGCAGTGGCAGCTAACACTGCAGAAAATAAAATGAGGATATTGGTGAGCTTCATTGTATGTGTTGCTACAGACGACGGTTTTTCCTTTTCTAGAAGCGGGGTCTGCCAGGAGGTTGATATAAATATTTGAGGGATAAAGAAGGTGTAGAGATTTTGAGTCTAAAAACAAATGGGTAGCTCTTAACCAGGTTTAGGTGAACTCGAGAACTTATATTTGTGGCTATGGAAAACATCACAGCACTAGGAGGTATATATACTCTCCACTCTGTCTCTTGCCTGACACTCGTCATCCTCGTTTCATGAGCTCCTTTATTACCTATTCAGGTATGATATGTATCTAGGTTTATTCTGATGCTAGGCCGTGTGAATAAATTGATGCTGGCGGATTGATAATGCATTGATAATCTTGTCTCAACGTTGTGGCCTTGAAGATTCCTATAAAGTGCCTATAATAGGCCCTGCATGATATATTGTATGGTATCTAGTAACGCCTTGGATTATAGTAGTTACTAGTCGAGAATTATGTCGGCAATTTTGTGTACAACACTCAATCTTGTCAAGTTAACAATAGAGTAACCATTACGTACCCTTGCATTACACAAGGAGGATTGATGTGGTTCTGCAGCTTGATCTACTTGAGCTCTAGATCTTCCAGGCTCTCCAACGAACCTTCCTATTACAATCAACCGGTATAACAGGTTCTTATATTAAATTTGCATTATCATAATGTACTCCGCCACCGGACATGCTGTGATGAGGCGCCTGGTACAACAATCCGGCTAATCAGAATGTTTCCTTTACCAACTCCCATAATACAGCTGCTATTTTGCCACTTAGTGGGCACATTATTACGACATAATTATCTCTTGATCGATAATATAATAAAGGCCATGATCGCAGTAGGGGTTCGAGCTATTAAGAGATGTGCGAGAATTTTGGTGCAAATACTCCCCAATTTTGGCGTGTTTTTTCGCTAGAGCCACATAGGTGTGCACGAAAACCCTGCACCCACTGGCGCTTGATGAGAGAGAACACCAGATACGTTTAGGTTGGGCGATGACCGTTTTTTTTACGGATATGGGCGTTGATTGATATGCCGAAACCGATTCCTCTGAGCATGTCATTTCAGGAGTAATACGGGGGAGCTGTTTCTCCACGTTTTAATCAATATGCAGGAGTAGAGCATAAGCCAACAATGCATAATATCGTGTTAGCCCCATTCACATAAGGTAGGTGGTACAGAAGGACGATGGTTTCTCCCGACTTCAACTCTTCCAGAATATTGGAGCAGAGTCGTAGTCCCCTCTTTACTTTCACATTTTCGCAAATTCCTAGAGTATACAGGTTATTAGCCACACATTTATAATAGAACAGTTACAACATGTCAACGACGTCTACCTACGGGCTGCAGGCACTTTCAGGCAGTCTGCTTGCAATTACTACTATCATCGTTGCTTTACGCTTCTATGCACGACATTCTCAGCACACATATATTGGAGCCGATGACTGGATGATTATTCCAGGATATATGACCTTTGTGGGCATGATAGTTTGCGCTCTACTTGGTATAAATCTTCAACAATTCGGGCATACTGATGCCCAAGCTGCGGCGAAGAAGCTTCCATTCAGCATTCAAGCATCGCTTGTCGTCTCGCTCGATATTCTCTCAGCTGCATCTTTAGGCTTCACCCGAATTAGCGCACTGCTCTTCTTTCGACGAGTTTTCTGTGTCCCTGGGCGCACAAAAGTTCTTCGCATTACCATATATACAGCCATTCTAGTGATTAGTCTCTGGATGGCTGCTTTCATCATCTTACCACCTCTACAATGCGGGCCAGACTTAAGTGTCTGGTCTGCTCCAGCAAATGTTCGTGCCGCGCACTGCAAACTTGGAGGCAAGTTTATCCTGGGTTTCTGCATCTCGGACCTAGTGATCGAGACAGCAATCATTTGGATGCCTATTCCTCTGGTCTTACGCCTCCACGCTTCGGTTCAACGGCGACTGGCAGTGCTGTTTGTTTTCCTGACTGCGTTCGTCTCGCTCGGTGCAGTGGTTGCACGATTGATTATTACCACCAAAATTCTTCAGAAACATGTCCGGGACAAGTCCCAGACTAACACCACCCAGACCTTTATGTGGATTTTAGAGGCCGGATTTGCGCTTATTGCTGTCAATCTGCCCACTCTTTGGTGGTTGAGAAAGAAGGTCCAGGCAGAGAGAGTACTTGCTAGTATTCGCAGTGCGATGTCACTACATTCTATTCATTCGAACGACGGTGGGAACTGCGCCTCGCAACAGATTGAGGGAAGCAATAAGAATACAGAGAGGGAAAGGTCCTCCATTAGTCAAACCGACACCTCGTCCCACGAGAATTTCGTCGTTACTTATTCACCTCAAAGATGATAGGATTATTAAATACGGAAAGATAGGCTTTTCCTTTCTAAGTACTATAATTAGGAATGTGTCGCGGAAAATTGCGCGCCTGAGGCGTACGGAGAAGCTCTCCTGCAGTTACTAAGTACTGACTAATCACTTCGCAATTCTGTACCTATAAATAGCTGTGCTCTTATAGTTCTTCTAGGATCAAGCGTCTAATTTATCAATCTACTACGCTTATTTGAATGCCTTAGCAGAAATTGACTCTGTTGGTACAACTATTCCACGTTTCGTGACAATTGTCTTTAGTCTTAGGAACTGTGTGCTCAAAGCACTTAACTATCTTCAATATAAATGTTACTCTTGATACTTGGTAACGAGTTTACTTCTGGGTAAACACACCTTTGCTGTTACTTGCTTCAATCTAACACAAACGACAACCAATCTAAGGATATCTGTCGTACGCTATCAGTCTTAGGTTTACACCGGTCGTTACATGTACCTTCCTCTCATATACCAGCGACCCTCATCTTACATCTATACTTCTTAGAACCAGTATTGTTTTGCTGATGAGAACAGTAAGTGTTGTGGACCTTGCTCTTAGGATCGTAGTTGCCGCTACGATCGTAGTCGAATAGGATACGATTTAGTTTCCCGGGTCAAGTTCTAATTGCGTGTCTATTTGTATGCCTATAAGCTTAGATAGCAGAAAAAGAGCGTCTTCGGTGTTGTAAGCTGCTTCTGGAGGAGCAGAGCGAAATGTAACAGGTAGTGGGGTTGGGGTTGATATAGTCGGACTAGTAAGAGAGTAGTTGAGAATAGCTTTATTTTTTCCTCAAAAATAATTGCATTAGGTAGTTAGTAACTAAGCATAGGCTTTATGAGTTGCTATAGGAATTTATATAGTAAGCAGATGTAATAGTGTATGCCGGTTCCGAGCTTGGCGTATTGATTCAAACAATACCCTGATCAAAGTGTAAGGACTCCATACCATAAGGCACTCAGTCGAAGGTGGGATGAACAAGACTAACAAACTTACCCGATGCGATGCAGCGGAGCAGCGGAACAGGGCGGCAGAATACGACGGTGGTAAGCATGGGTCCGTCGATAAAATCCAGGGCTGTAGTAGACTAATCAGAGGCCGAAGCATGCAAACTGCTTCTAGTTCCATTTAGTATTACTGATTAATAGTAAATGCCTATACTAGGTGATTCTGCAAACTGAGTGACAATTCCAATAACTATAGAGGCTTACGCTCCCTTAGAACCTTCTATAAAATAGAGAAAAAAAGTAAATGAGGTACTAAAATAAGACGTGTACTATGCTGATGTCGAGATGGATCAGTGGTACTAATGTTCAGTTGGCCCATAAGCTGAAAAAACCGGACGAAGCTCGCCAGCACATTAGGTCAAGCAATACTGATCCCATCCGTTCACTAATACGAGCCATACCAATCAGAGTCACAGGTGACTAATCGCATGCTCTTATTGGGCAATAGGAGGAGCATTACGATTTAGGCTCCACAAGGGTCGCAATTGGGCAATTGCATAATATTGGGAGGTCAGGGCTGATAATCGCATAGTATTAATAGTCAGACTGAATGTCGAACTTCTGTAGTACAGTAGCCTTAGTCGGCAAAAGCGAAATGTCCAACGAAAGCAAAATGTCAAGCGAAAGTGGCATGTCCATTCTCGCGTATATTTTTCTATCATAACCTGAACCACTAGCTTTTATTTTTTATTTGGATGTTTTCCTGTTGGCAGAACTGCATTACGACACTGCGAGTGCCTGAACAGGGATCCCCTGTCTTCTTGGCTACTCTAGCGCCCTTGCTGCTCCATCGCTGTGTCCGATCCCTGCTAGCCCACCCTGAGACCCTACCTTATGTATAAATCCAGTGCTGTTTCCTACCCCAACAGCTCCTTTTCTCTACTTCCAGTTCTTCAGCGTGTCTGCTATAGGCCATCCTAGCCACGACATCGTCGCGGCTTACAATTCACATCCTCCACTCTCGCCGGGAATCTGCCTGGTACTGATGACGATCCTGCTCTGCCTCAACTCATCTGGGAGTCGCCGATACTCTGCAACGTGTACACCTCTGCAACAATACCTTGCCTAGCATCCACCAGCAACCTAGTCAAGTCGCTGGTATTGGACCCAGTGTTCTTCCCGTACCTCGACTGAAATCCAGAATCCTCTGCATACCCGGCAGCATTGGGAAGTCTCCTGATCAAGAAGAGGTAAGGATCGGCTGCTGCATCAGGATGAGTGCGTTGCTAGCAAGCCGCGAGCCATCTCGGGCAATAATGGCGTGGTAAAGCAGCGAACCAGCTTACCACCGTGATGTGGACATAGGGAAGAGGCGGAGTATATAGAGCAACGGTAGTAGTTCAGCTGCACAGACGCAAAGCTAGCAAGGTCAATCGCCCGCAGCATATTTGGATACTACATTTGACAACCAGTTCCAAACGTCCGAAACTTGCGGAACCCTAGGATACTGGTCATACACTTTGGAGCCTGGACATGGCGTTGATGATAGAGCAGATGGTTGGAGTGGTCAGTGAAGAGCAAGTTGGGTTAGCCCGGTCTGGAGTGTCTCCCGGTCATAGGTTTTCTCCTTGCTAACATAGCCTTGGGGAGATTCCCCAGTCTGAAACCATGAGTTCCCTCATGTGGCAATTGCCCGTGGTGGGGTTACTTGATTTAGGAATCTCCTTGGGCTCCCCGAAGACCAATTTCACAGCTATTGACTTATAGGCCTCTCTGAGAACTCTATTCGACTTTGCGCAAGACAGGCCGAGCTCGGAAAGGGTGTGATAAACACGAGAACTCTCCGGATCTGCTACCCTCCCTTATCTGCCACACCTAGATACGCTAACTACTAAGATTGCGTACCTCTTGACCTGTCGGCATGTACCTACTCTTTTGACAATCAAGATGTAAAGCTGTTATCAGTGCATTTTCCAGCGGCTAAGAAAGAACCGTGAAGGCTGCGGTGGGCAATGCAATCCACTTCCATGCATGATGTGGGAGTGAGGCATTTTCTCAGAAATTTTGGCACATTGAACGGATAAAGCGGCCGGGAAAGTTGAGGAGAAGCCGGATTTGCAAGGACTAGTATGTGTAACTAGCCAAGAGCCTATTTTGACGGTGGTATGTAAAGGGTGGCTTACCAACTATTTGGCGAGGAGGCCATAGGAGCTTCTTTTAAGTCACTCTCCCCCTTCTTTCACTACCCAATGGATTCCTCGGTCATCCCTTACCACCAGCATCGGTGTGCCCTTAAATGACCGTCACAATCAGCAGCGAATCGAGCAGGGAGTCTCATCTCAGGAAGCTCTCCAAGTCTTGACCTCGGAAGTTCCCAAGGATGCTCGTGCATCTAATACGGGTCGTCATGAAAGTTCTCAGGGTATGACTATAGGAGAATCGTCAGGGGGGTGGGCTAGAAAATGTGCAGTTTCCCCAAGCGTTGAGGCGTCTTTTGGTGGCAGTGTTTTAGGCCAAGATGCTCTTGGCTGGGAGATTAGTAACAGCCAATTTGAAGTCATTGGTAAGCCGAATATACTAGCCCGTCCGTGATCAAGACTCTAAGCTCGCTGATTAGTGTAGATAGCAGTGCAATCAATCTTAGCTCCTTTTGTGGCAGTATCGAGGTTCACAGCTATTTCGAAGATCCAGGAGCTGGCCTCGTTTTCAAAAACCGCGACATCTATAATACGGGACAGCATGAAGAAGCGTTTACGAGACTAACCCGCAAGTTAGTACTAAACAAGAAGGCCTCAAGGAATGATGTGTAGTATCAAGGGTGCAGTGCGGAACAGAATAGAGCAGACAGTTTGTATGATGCCCTTGGTAGCAGATGTACATCTAATAATTCATAGATTCTTCGCCCGCAATAACGTACATAAACAGCGAAGACGGAAATATGCATGCCAGTGAATGCGAGAGTGTGTTTGATAGTAGCCAACGAGAACAGACCAGATCATGCTCTCGAAGCAGCACTCCAGGTATGTGCGCACAAATGGATATCAGTATGCGAGTAGAGTGATGCTTGTCAAGGTTCCTCTATGAGTCACAGCGATGATGATGAAGACATTCCCGAACCTCCTACCATGCATCTCCATGCCCGCCCGGAGAGTTATGTCTTGCACACCTGACTAAACTCTGTTTTATATCAACAGAATTTCTCGCAGCCTCTAATCCGGCTCACGATGTCAACCCCCAGACTGAAGATGACGATTCTAATAGCAACGATGATGAGGACGAGCTCCTCCGCTCCCAGGCATAGTACAGGTTTGGACTGCGTGCTAGCACAACTGAAAGCCCAAACGCTATTCACGAGGCAGGGCGTCCCTACGTCGCGCGAATTGAGGACTCTGAGCTTGACCGAGAATTCCACGGCCTTCTCAGAAAGGAATTTATTGACAGTGAGCTCCACTACTAAGTAGACTTCACTCCAATCTTGATGCGAGCTTCTGTGGTGCGCAAGGCACGGGCGCAGCCTCTCATTGGCCGCTTCGAAGCACAAGGTCAAGTTTAGAAGAAGGGGCAAAGACACAAAGACCATCCATCAAAGGAACCAGGAGTCTTAGATGATAGACTGCAAAGGAAGCGGCGCGGGCGGTCCCGGAAGTCAGTTTGAGCTATAGTGACAGCGACGACGAGTTTAACAGGACCGACTTGGACTCGGATGATAGGAAACCACGGCCTTTGGAGCAGAAGCTGCAGTTTTCATCCCATGATGATCCCGTCTGGGAAGCGCTAGCACCATCGTCAGTAGAACCCTATTCGCAAACAGAGAGCATACTCTAAATCCCAACGATATTCTCTAAGTTCACACAGCCCTCTTAGCCAGAATTCGAGGGACCACCTCCGGTCCCGAGGGCCAACTGCCTTCAACGGCGCCCCTCTATTTCAGGAACCGTGAATGCAGATTTTCCATACTCCTACTATAGCCTTGGCAGATCGTCTAAAAACTTCCTCCTGACCCTGACGGAAGTTACATTCCGTCCATACGCTCTACACTGTTGCTCCTTTGCAGCGGTGACCCGGGGTAATTGTGAAAGGCAAGAGCCACTTCCAGGCAGCTTACTCCACTCATCGAGAGCATCGGGCATGTTGGACAGATTGGTGACTTCACGATCAAACCGCTACAGCGACACTCGTTCTGTCTGCTACTTTGCCAATCCCTTTGCCCTATCACTACTTGAGTTGCACCCCTGTTTTCGCTCGCCTTAGTCTAATGTAAGTCGTGGTGTAACGCCAGTTGTGACATAACGCGGGGGATTTTTTGAGACACTCTTCTTCAACATATAATTACTCAACTATGGTACGCCGTAAAAGTGTCTCTGCTGAACATCGTGATAAGCTAATCGACCAAGCTTCATTAGACGTCAAATCCAAGACGAATAAAGCAACGTATGAAGCAGAAAAGATTTTAGGTCTTCCTAAGAGTTCAGTGACGCGTCCCGTCAACGAAGGCAAATCACGCTCCGAAGCACGCCAGATACAACAGAAACTTTTGGCCGCACTGGAGAAGGTTCTCCTTAAGTGGATTAAAGATTTAAAAATTATTGGGTATTCGCCAGGTCGTTGTTGCTAAAGGAACTTGCTAAAGGAACTTGCTAAAGGAACTTGCTGAAAAAACTTGCTGAAGAGATTCGTACGAGACGGACTTATAATCTGGACGACCCCTCACTTTACGCGCTCCAACTCCTACCACAATATAAACTTAGCAAAGACTTGGTCCTGCGATTATAAAACGACATCCATACCTTGCAATTGTTATGGACGTCGAGTTGACTCTGAATGGACAGGACGACCAATCCAGTCTTGGAGGCGGGGTTTAACACGTACCAGGGTATTGTTCATGAGTTGAAGATCTTAGAAAAGAATACATATAACATGGACGACTCGGAATTTTCGATTGGAACAATGGAATCAACACGAATAGTCATCGATTCTGCCCTTTGTACAAAGCTTTTAGTATATCGCGGCCGTTAGGGGGGTGGTTTCTATGGTTGGGTCTATCTGTAGGGATAGAACAGCCATTGTTGCATTTGGCATTTTCAAAGGCAAGAATGTCCTTGAGAATTAGGTTTCTCCAAAGATTTACAACGAGTGGTTCTTGTCAGCAAATGCAAAGGGCTGGACAAGTAATCTTCATGGGTTAGGGTGGCTCAAACGTGTCTTTGAACCAGCAACTCATACGAAAGCAGACGGCTAGTACCGTCTTCTGGCCTCCAACGGTCACGATTCTTACATTAGGAGAAGCTTTATTGCCTACTGTCTTCACAATCAAATTGTACTCTTAATTCTTCCTCTATATACATTGTATTTACTTTAACTACTCAACATTGCGAATTTTGGTCTATTAAAAAAGCGGCTAACTGCAGTACTCTCTTACCTTAACCAAGTACAGCTCATACGAATACAGAAGTTTGAATGGATAGAGGTTCCATTAACCAATAGAAGCTCAAGGTTCGGGTCACAACTAAATCCAATAATGATTCGTGAGGTTTTACAAGCGGGCCACGGCAACTTTGGCTGTTCACTATGCAACTACCGATATGATAATTTTCAGGATGTTGTAAGTGTCACCACTTTTGTTATTGGTCATGCTGATCCCATGCAGCTTGACAAAAAGCGATTTATATGCCAGTCTACAAGAAGACAGCCTCCCTTGATTGTGTAAAAATCAACCTTAACTCCTTTTCTTTTTTCACCACTCTACAATCGTCTCACCATATTCATAAACAAGAACGAAGCATATCCAGGAGCTGGTCATTTGGTATACGCCCCCCACAATGCAATAATAAGATTGCTGCGTATGCTACATTGGAGCGATCACGCTGGCCAATAGCCCTATTGTCAGATGCAACCGACATCATCAGGGCCAGGAGATTTGGTAGCTACCATAAAATTAGTCTCGTTGTAAGTTATTGGGTGAAGTGTATGATGCTGGTGACGCGGTGGGAACATACCTCATTCTGGATTGTCATTTTACTCGAGGATACAGTGGAAGTCCACGCTGATGTGTTGTTGGCTTCAGTTCTGCTATATGGGCTGATGCTGAAATTCAATGGATTCCGCATACTCGCCCTTTCCGAAGCCAACATTAATTCTGTCGTCTTCAAGATCTCTTCATGGAATCCTCGGCTTTCCAACACGCTCCAATTCTTTGCTCCTTCAAACACATCGGCAATCACCTTTGGGAGTCTTCGGCTGCGGCTCAGACGCTGCTCATTAGCCAAATATGATGACTCGTCAAAGTCTTCTTTACTGGCGTTATAGTATGAGGTAACCAGCGCATCAAAATTCTCAAACCCAGCAGCTTCCGTACAGTCGAGAATCTTTTCAAATCTATCGTTTAGTGAGGCATCTCTCAGTAGCATCATCTGAGGTTCTTGCATGCGAAACATTGAATCCGTTGACGAGTCAGACATATGCGCGAGGCTCGCATCCTTCACTGTGCCTTGATAAGATAGTGGCATTCCAAGAGAACTTTTGTCGGGCCTCCAATACTCAACTGGAGTATTTAACAGAGTCTCCATTTTATCGCTCATTTCAGGTGGCATGAGGGTAGTGTCCTTCGCCCCATCAGAAAAGCTCCGCACTGAGAGGTTGTTAATTTTATCTTTGTAACTTTGAGACTGCCCAGCTACCTACTTCTGTTCTGAGCTGCATTAGAAGGTTGTAAGAACGAGTTTTCTTGCTCGCTGATGAGCTTCTCCAGCACGTACTTCGGCACATTTAGTTGATTAAGGATCAACCTTTCGTACATCTTGACTGTTTCTCCTTCAGAGCTCTGAGATTGAGATGTTACCGGGGAGAGTAGTTGCATTGAGTTTTGCATGGTAAGAGACCTCTTGTTTCCTTCTCCACCCTGTGCGAAAGGGTCTGAGGAGAAAACTCTCTGCTCCATCAATTCTGTGTCTTGCGTTTTGGACATGAAGGAATCAGGTTTTGTTGGAGGTGTTATGGTCTCGCCGTCTTGGCTTCTCGTGCGATCTTGGCTACCAGCGCGACGATTTTCCGATTCGGTACCCTGATCTTGCGACTCTTGCTCAAGATGCTGTAGTTTATCTTGGACTTCAGCGAGACGACTCTTCATGCGCTGACCTAGGCCGAATGAGCTACTTCAATTTCTGGAAGCTGAGAGATTATGATTACGGTATGCCCTTTGCGCGACTCTATTCTGGATTTTTTTCTTCAACTTTCTATCTTTCACAGCTGTCCAATCGTCCTCAGTCTGGAGCCCGTTAGACTCAGGCAAGGTGTATGGCGGTACCTTGGTATTCGTCGAGTAAGTTACTCGACCTCCTATATATGAGGACATATCCTAACAATTTCAGAGATGAAAGGGATGAGTATATGATGTATGGCGTGGCTTACGTTCTCACCAGCATGCGTTTGATAATAAATGGTACCTACGAACCCTATGAAATTTCGGTCCGGAGAGATGGACTCCCGCCGCAGATCAACATACAGCGGCCAAGGTCAAGGCCAAGAGAATCCGCTGACTTAGGGGGCGGTAGTTTATTTTCATTTACGGAGGTACGGCGATGAAGCATTCAACTAGCACTAGTAGGGGGGGGGGCTGGCACATCTCACTTAACCCAAATAAGTAGTACTGTTAGAGCACCAAAACTACACACCGTGACCTATTTATATCCCTTCCCCTAAGCTTTGCTACTGCACTACATGCTTCTTTGTCTAGTAAAATGGCGGCCTTTTGGAACTTGTTCTAAATCCCTCTTCTACTACTATGGTAGCTTCTTCTAGTTCTACCCCACCCCCCCCCCCCCCCTCCCAACATCTGTGTCGAGCAAAGGTACCCGACCTGGCACGAGATCAACGACGCGATTATTTACTATTATATTCTATTGGCTGATCTTATTGCAAATCCACAGAAAGACAGGCTATTTTATTGATCGGATAAGACGTGCCTATAGGTCAGAATACTCCATACTTCAAAAGAGAACAGGAAGGCATCCCCATTTTACACAAGCTTAAGTCGAAGAGCTTTTACAATTTGTTTATGTATTATCTACTAATCAGTAAATATTTTTCAAAGTACTTGCTAAAGTCTTAGACTTAGATATTAAGAAAGATATAATTTATATAGCCCTTCTTTGTAAAGACTTCTATTGTCTTCTAGCTATACAAGATTCTCTTCAGAGAAAACTAAAAATATATTTAGCTTGAGCTCAAGATTAAAATATAAATAGCTAATAGAAGGTATACTTGTACTTGAGTAACTCGATATATAGATAAAGAGTAAAATGTAATTTATATTATTGAGAAATATCAAAGAAAGCAAGAGTAGATATTTTGGGGCTACTTTTATAAATATATAAAAGTCAGGTATATTCTAGGAAAAGGATTAAGGTTTAATAAACGAGGAGTTCTATTATATATATACTATACTAGCTATTTATAGTTATATTGAGATAATGAGAAAACAAAGTATATTTTTGAAGCTTATACAAGATAGGGCTCCTGGATATCTAGCAGGAGAAACATATAGAGATCTTAGAGAGAGGGGGATTATTATAATCTTCTGACCTCCCTTCTCTCCTAACTTTAAGTCCATTGAGAGGGTATAGTATATAATGAAGAATTATCTTTACGAAAATTATTCTGAGAATATATCATATAATAGACTACGAGAAGCTATAAATGATCTATAGGAGAAAGTAGGAAGGTTTGAGTTTCAAGAGCTTATTAATAGTATGAAGGCACGGTGTAAGGCGGTTACTGATGCAAATGGTCTCTTTACCAAATACTAGTTTATAATAAACCAAGAGAATTCCTTCATTTTTGGTGTTCCGACAGTACTACCCATTTGGGTTAAGTGAAATGTGCCAGCCCCCCCCCCCCCCCTACTACGACGTATTATGGGGCATTAAATGTAGCGATGCAGCCATATGCAAGGAGTGAAAACCAATGAAAAGCCTACATTGTTTACATTCTGATCTGTACTGGTTCGGAGCACCTCGGTCTCGCTATATTTAATTCCCATAGTACCTTGTAGTGCTAGTTGAATACTTCATCACCGTACCTCTGTATATGTAATTTAATTTCTACTAGGACTTTTAACATCGTTTCTTATCTCCAATCACGTTGCATAATTTTCCCTAGTTCCAAGTGCGTTGCGTGGAAGTTCCGATATTACGGACGTATCGGCCAACCCTCTCTCGCCAATTGGTGGCTGATGTGCTCATCAAGCAAGCTGCTGGCGTAAGCAGTGTAGGCAATAGTATACTGAGCTCAGTTTGCAAACTGCACTCCAGTTGCTCTACGGGCTCAGTATACTATGCCAATACTGGGCGTAAGCAACGGTGCAGTAACGTTCGGATGGGTGACAAGTCGGATCGAAGGGCTCGGGAAAATTGCACCAGATCATCTCGAATCCAGCGTTCATTCTGACAATACCTTCTTAGCCCCAGCCAGAGCCGCTCAAACCATTGCCCTGAAGCCAATCACAGAGGCCCTCAGCTCGCACGTATTCGGCATATAGTCCTTGAAAGCCTCCATCTGGCTTTGGTGGATCGGTTAAGTTGCTCCAGATATGAAGCATCTTTGGATCCAATTTACCAGGACCAAATAGAGTTGCAGATTCTCCGTCAAAGTATATGTACTTTGCTGATTGAGTAGTTTAGTGCATCGACACATGAGAATTCCGCGACCTGCCCATAATTCCTACGCCATGCCACTGCAGATTGTCAGTGAGAAGCTATACCTGTCTGAGATAATACTGATATATCGAATACTACCTATTCAGGACTTGAAACTTCGTATGCATCTTTGCGGCCATGATATAGCTTCATGAGAGGTAGTATTTTGCATGGGACGATGCTATGCCCATGTGGAAATAAAGTGCTGGGCCATTGCTGGAGGGGCCATATATTGAGGCAAAGTGCGGCGCGGACGCTGAGAAGTTCAAGCCCCACTGGCTGCGTTCAGGCACTTTGGGCTGGGTCAATTGCAGTGAGTGAAAAATTGGCTGGCAAAGACCGCCACATTTGTGGCACGCATAGCTCAGCGTGCACCGGGGAAGCCAGCAAAGGTGTAAAGAGAGAATGTCGTGATTGCTGGAGCTTTTGAGGATATAAAGTCAATACGTTCTGAATGCTGACACGTCCCGCGCCCTATGATAAGGACTCGAAGGCGTGGCTAGAGCGAGTTCCCCTAATACTACATGCTCTTGGCATTCTTTCTGGGTGCGACTATAATAAACATTGCTTCTTGCACACATGTTCCTGGACCATTCTTCCATTGCAATTCCCTCAATCATTGAACCATTGACAACCCTAATACTTCCACTAAAACGGCTTTACATGCGCCCGCACTAACGGATGACCCCTGAAGGTCCCCAGAGCAATCAATTTATTGCTTCTAAAGCATGAAAACTGAAACCCTGATCGAGGTGAGCGGGTCTTCCGATTTGCTTACAAAGGTATAGCGGCGAAGTATTAGAACAGTTCTAGTAGCATCACCCTCACGTCCTCAACGCTACAGGCCTTGTGAGAAGGCCAAATAGCAGGGTGTAACGCAGCTACAAGCAGAATAGTTCAATTGATATTCAAGTCATAGTACTCTATAACCAGTAGAAAAAACTAATCGATGCCCTTCTCCAACTCCCTTTTCCAGCCACTTTATACACGAGCGGAGCGCGACGGAACTCCGCTACGGATACATCAATGGCCTGTTTAGAGTATGTTTCGATTACACTCGTGCCCCCTAGCAACTATTTCCCTTTCCCCTGTTCACGTGCAGCGCACATGACATGCTCGCTCGTCACAGGCCTGTCCCAGCCAATTACTGAGATATCTTTAATGCAAACAATCACAATCTCACTGCATATCTCCACGACGGGGAAACACAACCGCTGCAAGGATGTGGCACATGTAGCCGTTGTGCTCCCGCCAAATCCTTGCACAACATTGTGTGGCACGTTTTCAGTCGCAATTCGTTATAGGTTCTTATTTGCGTGTTCAGATCTCCTACAGTTCTGGATTGCTATACAGTTCTTGCATTCGCCTTGTCGGTAAACTCCTAAAAAAGAAATTCACAACGAATACCTTCGTATTATAGGATTGTTTGTATCTGTGCTCGTTTGCCCTGATACCAACTTTCGACTTGGAACTGGATGCGAGTTTTATGAAAAGGGAAATCGGAGCATACCGCCAAGTTGCATATCGTTGGGAAAATATTCTCACGTAAGATAATTGTTGATCTCGTGCCTGGTGAACGTGAAGTAAGATCCGAGCCACGTCATTTTCACCTGATAATTCATCTTACAGCATAACTCCATCTATTCAATTGGCTCGGCGTGCAGTTGCAATTCTTACCACCGAAGAAGCTCTCATCGAGGAAGCTACCACCATGATCCCCCAGCGAATGTAAGCTTGAAGTAAGGTAAGACTCCAGCAAGAGAAAATCTACCCCAAGTTCTGCATATCAACCAACGACTTGTAAACACCGCCTCTGTTCATCAACTGCTGATGACTTCCAACCTCTACCAACTTGCCTTTCTCCAGTACGAAAATGATATCTGCGTTCTGGATTGTACTCAGTCTATGTGCCACCGCTATAGTTGTACGCTTCTCGGAAACTTTATTCAAAGCTTGCTGTACAGCTTCTTCAGAGCCCGAATCCAGCGCAGCAGTGGCCTCGTCGAGAAGAAGAATCTTCGTGTTTCGAAGCAGAGCACGCGCAATTGCTATCCGTTGTTTTTGTCCGCCACTCAACATAGTTCCGCGGGACCCTACATCTGTGGTGAAGCCATCCCTTCCAAAAGGTTAGAAAATGTAGACGGGAGAGATGGAAAAACTCACGGGAGCGACGTGATATAGTCGTAGATATTTGCCTCCTTACAGGCATGTACAATCTCGTCTTCCGTGACTCCTTTCGCTGTGCCCAATATGATATTGTCTCTGATGGTTCCGGAATAAAGAGTTGGTTCTTGCCCAACTAGAGAGATCAGACTGCGGTAGCTTTTCACGTCCAATTTCGAAACGTCGTGGCCATCAACCAAAATTTGTCCCAGAGTAGGATCGAAGAACCTCTCCAATAACGCTATTATTGTGCTCTTACCACAACCACTGGAGCCTACGAGGGCAACGTTTTGGCCTGGTTGAATGGTCAAGCTTAAATCGTCGAGAACAAGATGATTCTTCCTATTTGGATAGCTGAACGAGACATTGCGAAGCTCGATCGCGCCGGCAAAATATTTTTGGTCGATCTTGTGGCCTGTCGTGTTGAAGGTGTCGATATCAGGTTTCCGTTCAAAGAGAGTCTGGAGGTTTTGAGCCGCGTTCATCGCTTTACTCATTCCCGGAGCATAGGCGAAGACGACGCCGGCTGTTTGAGAACCAGATATCAGGGCGGCAAAACAGATAAAAAATTGGAAGACCGAATACTCGTGAGTCGAAATTAGTGTTCCCCCATACCAGAAGGCCAAGGCAGCACACAAGAACGTGACAGATTGCGCGGCGGCATACAGTGCTGAGGCTTGTAGAATAGATTGAAATGACTTCTTAGATTGGCGTGAAAGGATCGCATTATAGTGCTCTAGAACCCGACCTTCCATGGTGAGGGAAGCCACCGTTCGAATGGCAGATGTGGCCTCGCTGGCATAAGCAGCAGAGTCTTGATGTGTTTTTCTGATTTTATCGGCGAAGAGGTTGAGAACAGCCAGTCGAACCCAGCCAAATCCTGCCACGAGAGGTATTGTTGCAGTGCATACCAGAGCCAATTTCCATCCTATTGCCAATGAGAGTATAATTCCTCCAGAGATAGTTGCGAGAAAGGTCAACAGCGCTCCAATAACGGGGCCACTCAACCCACTCAGGTCGCTTGGTGCGGATGATAGAAACGACGTCAATGCCCCGATCGAGTTTTCTTCCAGGTCAAAGAAACCTACATCCTGTCGTAATATATGTCGAAAACTCTGTTCCCGAGCCCGGTGAGTGAGCTTTTCAGTTGTATATGCGAAGCTTACACCGTACCCTATACAGACGAGTAGAATTCCAAGTCCCAATGCCAAGTACATCAGACACCAAAAGTCGACTCTCTTTCTTAGGAGAGAGTTAGGACTTAATGAAAGAGCATTGATTAGCTCTGCAAATATGACAGATTGACTACGGAGATGTTAGCTCTAATTTCAAACGACAGAACCAAAGGCTTACGCTGGAACTGCCAATCCTGCAATAAGAGTCAAAACTGCAGCTGTAATAATAATACCAATTTCAGGCCGACTCAGTCTACCAATCACTTTGATAGCTGTCGACCAACTACCTCCGGACGTTGTGGATTTTCGTTTCTCCACGGCTTCCGATGTGGCATTTGAGGTTTTCTCTGGATCTGAAGATTCCCCTGTTTCCATTGATTGCGATTGACCGTCATATAGAAAGCTTTCTTTTTCTACAGCCCCATCTTGTTCGATCCTATCATCGGGGTTTGGTAAATCCACACCTGCCGCATTTGAGATTTGCTGCTTCTCTACAAGCTCTGTATAAGCACCACGTTTGGCAATCAATTCAGCATGGGTTCCCTGCTCTACAATCCGACCCTGCGACATAACGACAATGTTGTCTGCACGTCTGATTGTAGAAAGCCGATGAGCTATCACAATAGTCGTCCGATCTTGCGCAGCTATAGCTAAAGCTAGCTGAACCGACCGTTCTGCCCCTACATCAAGCGCGGAAGTAGCTTCATCAAGAAGAAGAATTTGTGGATTCTTGATCATGGCGCGAGCGATACAAATACGCTGTTTCTGGCCACCAGATAACTGTGCACCCTTCTCTCCAACCAAGGTTTGGTAACCGAGAGGTAGGCTGCAAATAAAATCGTGGGCATTGGCTTTCTTTGCTGCCTCTTGCACGAGAGCTTCTACCTCACTGTTGGAGAGCGTAGCACCTTCCTCAAGCCCGAAAGCAATATTCTCGATGATAGTCGTGTTAAATAATGTTGGTTCTTGTCCGACCAGAGATATTTGACTCCGCAGCCAGTTCAAATTAAGAGCCTGAATATCTTCGTTTCCAAGCACTTTGTCATAAATCAGTCCATGCATCATCTATAATTGGGAAAACTCACAGACTGATCCTTTCGTCGGTGTATAAAACCTTTCAATCAGCCCAATGATACTACTCTTCCCACAGCCTGATGCACCGACGATAGCGGTGGTCTTGAGAGCTGGGATGACCAGATTGAGTTTCTTCAGAACTGTAACTTCTCGGCGAGAGGGGTAGATAAGCTCAACGTCCTGGAATGTGATGTCACGACAACCATCTTTCATGATTTTCCCTTGCTTGGATAATGGATCTTGTGGTGACATCCGTGTTATTGACTCCAAAATAGAGCCAGCGCTAGCTACACAAGAAGCGAAGGCTCTTGCATTAGGAGTGATCATGCCGACAGACCGGGCGCCAATTACGATAGCTAAAGTGGAAGTTGTCACGGCTGAAATGCTTATCTCCCCCTTGACGAGCATTCGCGAGCCTTCCCAAAAGGATAGACCGTAGCTAAGATAGGGGATTGCGTTCACCATGCTAATCATAAGAGCAGTAGCAACATTTGCCTTGACACCAGGCCTTTCTGCCTCGTGGAGATAATTGTCATACCGCTCAATCATCTCTTCTTGGATTCCAAATGCAGTGACGTGTCGAATGGATCCGATCGCCTCTTCAGCAACAGATGCACCACTACTGTAAGATGCTAATGACCGCTTAGTCCACCTGGTGGGCCATTTTATACACAGTGTACCCACTAGAGCAAACAACACGACAGTAGAACTGAGGATAAACGCAAGTTTCCAATACTCGACAAAGACAATTACGAAGGCCGAGATAAAGGTAGCTGTGGCTGTCAAGCTAACAGAAAGATTACCCGTGATTCCCTCCTGTATCAGGTTGATATCCGATGTGATACGAGTTGTTATTTCTCCAGCGCCCAGGGTGTCGAAAAATGCTATGTTCTGTCGGATAATGGTGTTCAAGTAGGCTCTCCTTAACGCTTTCGTAATTCTCTCTCCCGTGTAATAAAACCCAACTGTTGAGATGTAAACAGCAACAAACACACCAATCGCGAGGTAGACAAAGTATAGAGTGAATCGTGAGACGTCTGACATGAAGGTGGAAGACGAAATGGTGCCCACACGGAAGTTATCAAACGATCCGACAAGTTGACCATATAAGACCTATTATTTGTATTAGAGATAGTGGTCAATGTTTAGAGCCAAATACTTGCCGTCAACAGTGGATTCAATCCTCCCGCGATCACTGCTGCAAGACAACTAATCACAATGATCACTATGTCGAGGGGTGTTGCAAAGCTGAACACATTGCGAGCCTTTTTGCTTGCCGGCAAGCCATTGATTTGACGCTCCAAGGTTTCAGTTTGCTGGTCGTCCAACAGCATTTCTTTCGGCGGTACGCTCATTGTTTCGACGTAGCTACTGTTATTGGGTTGAAAGAAAGATAGTTTTCTTTCGACATTCATGATATCGAGATCGCATTATGAGCACGTGTGTGGAGAGCTAGAAGTGTGCGATCGGAGTTTGGATGTGAGCAAGGAATGACGGAGTTGGATATAAGCAAGGAAAGACGGAGTTCGCTGACCAGCTGCTAAAAAGCCAAGCAAGAATATATGCCTGTAAGAACCAGCTGTTTTTGACTTTTACTGTTTGAGCCTAAATTTAGGTAGGCTTCCACTTGGAGCCATTTTCTTGCAATGTACCATGCAGTTTACGTACCAGAACCTTGACGGTCCAGATGGAAGTGACTTGTAGTCGTCTCCACTCTACAAGAGTGGTTTAAATTTACCAATTATTCCTTCAAGCCTTCCAAGTCGATTGCTTACTATATATTACGGAATAGTAAGTTATTACTAAGCTGTTACAGTATAACGTACTTCATAAGCCAGTGGTCTATACAAGCGAATGCAACTCTGCTCTTCAGTAGACGATACCTTGGAACTTATAAGCTGTCCAAAGACCCCTGCCCAAGCTAGTGATTTGGCGTGCCCACTACTTTTGGCGGTGACCTCTGTACTTACCTAGATACTATAAAAGACAGTTTTTATACTTGCGATGTACGCCGCCCTTTAGGTTTCTGTCCGAGATCAACTTTACTTTGCCCATTCTTGACTGCTTCCACATTAAGTATTCGTGTCTCTAACTATGTCTGGAATCATCATCGCCTTTGTGGAGAATGACTGTGAAGGTAAGTTGGAGGTTCTATCCAAACTTCGTTTCGTTACACTTTTCCTCGTCGACTGATAGTTGTGGAGTTTTCATTCATGTCTTCCCCCGTATACTGGTTCTTATACTGATTCCTATACTGATTCTTATACTGACAAAACCCCGCTTCCGGCTCGATTCGAATTCGAATGCAGATGGCATGCACATGAAGCCAGGACTGAGACAGGCCACGCAACGTTGTGGCAGTCAATCGATGTTCAAATCGAATCAATCTCTAAACCGTCCAAATTCTCATGGCCAGGCAAACATGAAGGAGTCAAGCTTGCCTTTGAGTATACCACTCAGGAACAATCTATAGTCGCTGCGCATGGCTTTGGTTCAATGGTCGCGGTCGACCTACTGCTTGACTCGCTTGAAGCTGCGCATCGGGAAGGCAGCTCTACGGTGAGAGTCATCGTCCCTAGGTCAGAGGGATATATTGTGCGTTCGGATATCATCACAATTCGGCTTCTTGATTGCGAGTTGGTGAGAAGGACGGCGAGCTTTGCGAAGACGCATCAGCATTTTGACGGGAAAGAAGTGAGAATCAAGAATATCGAGCAACTTCCAAAAATCTTCACTGCAGCTGCTGGGGGCATGCTTTTGAAACAGCGTGAGTCTACGTGTATCAACACGCCCGATTTCTCGCCTACGCCTCTCGACATAGAACTACAGAACCGGCTGTCGTTTCCATGGATATCAAAACAAGCGCCTAAAAGGAAGGTTCTTGCTATATTCGAAGGCGGGAGGGGTGGTCCTGAGACTGGAGGCACAGGTGAGAGCATTTACACTGCAGCTGCGGCGCTCGGAATTGATATGGTGGTCTTCGACGAAGCTGGTCACTGGCTGGAGGGACCGAAATACGCTCACTGGCGTAAGGATTTCATTCCCTTTCCACTAGAAAAAGAATACCGAAACGGCACATTCACCGACCGTGTCGTGAAGGTAGTGCGTGACTATATTGCTTCTAAGGGTCCATTCGATGGTATCATGACATGCTGCGACCACTTCAAAGTTCCGATGGCTGAAGCTGCATTGCAATTATCACTGCCCACGTCTCCGCCAGCTGCGTATGCCATTGCTACGAATAAGTTCAAAACGAGAGTCTCTGAGGGACACGTCGCGTACGTGGCTTCTAGTGTGGAGCAGGCGGCGAGTATCGTGGAAAAGAATAAGCTACAATTTCCATTGATTATCAAGCCCTGCAATGGCTGGCTCTCGGAGGGAGTTCTACGCGCGGAGAATCTACCACAGCTGCTGAATGGCGTACGGGCTATCAATACCGAGCGACATGGCGACGAGTTTGTGATCGAGAAGTATTGCGAAGGTCCAGAGGTGGACGCGAACTTTGTGATCTGCGACGGCAAACTTCTGTTCTTCGAAATATCCGACGATTTCCCCAAGGGTGGCGACGTGAACGAACAGAGCAAGGTTAAGTCGTTCGTCGAGCTGGCCAACGTCCTCCCATCCAAGCTACCTGAGCAGGAGATTGCCAATTTGCGAGACTCGCTCCATCAAAGCCTCCTCCGCGTCGGGTTTCGGAACGGCTTCTATCACGTCGAAGCACGCATGGAGAATTCAAGCATGAAGTACTCGACGAAAGACAACGTGCTAGATCTGAACGAAAGCCCAGTCCCAGCCCGCGGCGCCCCGTCCACTTGGCTCATTGAGATCAACCCACGGCCCCCTGGTATCCAAGAAAGTGCTGCTGTAACACATACATATGGTATCGACTACTGGGGTCTTGCTCTACTCTTCCCTCTAGAGGAGTACGAGCGTATCAAGCAGCTCTCCTATCCATTTGTAGCAGGCCCGCAATACTGGTGTGAAATGGTATTTATTCCTACTCATAAAGGGGGGGTATTTGAATCGGGCGATGTCTGCAAGGAGCTCTTTGAGCGCCATCCAAGTTTGGAAGCGAATGTATCGTCGTGCTATTGCTTTCTAAAAAAAGGACAACAAGTCTCGGACCTAAAGGTTGGACTCCACCCTTGGGTAGGGTACTTCGTCGTCTTTTCTCGAGAGAGTCGAAAGAATTTATTGGAGCTTTCAGATTTCATTAGGGCAGAGCTACGCGTCTCAATTGTGTAGACGTATTAAAATTCGTAGATCAAATTTATAGAGATGAATATGTCTAGGAATATAGCCTGTTTGCAGATTCATTGTAATTGAATGGGTCATTAAAAAAAAAAGATGAAGACAATCAAATTTTCTGTTAGCCTTAACTCTTCACCATCAGCTAATAATGCAGTAAATATGAACCTATTTTTCGCATGTTGTTCTAAAGACCTCGTATATATCCTCGTCCAGATCAGCTCCAAAGCTTGTATTTGTTAGTACCTGTTCCGAAGTTTCATCTGTATTCTCAGCTATTATGATATTGGTCATCGCTGTGTTTTCGATAACATCACTGGGACTGGCAATCGAGACGTTGAGAAGACTGAATCCTGCATGACTCGTGGGAGCGAGTTCGATTGAGTCGGAGCAACATTATGGAAAGACTAGCATAGTCAAAGTCATCAAGTAAATATTTCCTATTGGAAACCAGCAAACAGAAACAATCTTAATCATACAGCCTACTCCATCTCCAATACTTCTACCTCTTGTAAAGCCCGACTAAATTTCGATATCAAAATCTCTGTATCCTCTATACCTACACCTATTCTCACAATGTGTTTTGCGAGATGACCAACAGATTCTGCCCAGTCCAGTTCGCTGCCATGTGCAAGCTGCGAATAAGGCAGCACAAGCGTGAAATTGGTTCCAAAGGTAGGGCCTTTGCAGCAATCAACAGAGTTGTAAAACTTGACAGCAGATTCCGCCCTCTTGAAGACAAGACTTAGCAAACACCCATAGCCTCCGCTAGGACGACGATATCGCTCATATAAAGGCGCGCTGGTTACCATTGTGGGGTAGTACACATTTTCGATGCAGCTCTGACAACTGAAAAAATTGGCAACTGCTAATCCATTTCGGCTGGCTCTTTTCACTCTATTTGGGAATTCAAGACAGTTGGCCAAAAGCACTTTTGCATCCAATGGAAACAAAACATCTTCGTGGCTGTTGTTGAACTTGGTTTGCAATTCATCGTAGAATCTTGATTTTGCATTCAACACAACGCTGTGATGCTCTTTTAGCATAATTTCTTCCAAACGAAGAAACCAGACTCACCTTCCTCCCATCACATTGCATTCTCCGCTGAATTGCTTGGTGAGACTCGTTATGAGGATATCACAATATGGCAGTACGTCCAAGTTGATAAAAGTTCCAATTGTCTCATCGCAGACTACAATGAACTGGTACCGCTCCGCAAGTCGACGAAGACGATGAAGGTCTGGTGTTGAACACAGTGGGTTTGATGGAGTCTCGCAGAATAGACAAGTGATTCGTCGGCCAGAGGAAAGCAATTCTTCAAGTTGGTCGAGTTCTTCTGCTATGCCCTGATAGTAAAAGGTAAGACGCTCATATCCACTGTTATTTACACACTTTGGTGTGGATGAATAAGGCCATCTAACTCAAATTAGTATTTTGTCTTTGTTGACCAGAGAGGAGAGAATATATCTCACCCGAAAATCACAGCTTCGGAGTCGCTCGTGAGAGACGGAGCCAGTAACCTGGCCGCCGCACCAATAGCACTCATCCCCCTAGGATAAAGAAAAACGTCATTGGGGTTAATCATTCCCTGACCTGGTTTCTGCGAGGTAGCGTACTTCGCAATTGTTGCTTTGAGAGCATTTTTGATAAGAATATCTGATTCGCCCCAGGACTGTAAGGGTATTGTTTGCTTCAGAGACGTTGCTCGCGTCTGCAACGAGATATCTGACGACGTCGATTCCATGAAAGGGAATCTTTCCAAGCAAAACTCAGCATGACGACTCGACATGCCCTCCCCGATATAATCCCATCCTCCATCTGCATACTGTCTGTGCTTCTCAGGAAATAAGACCGCATTAAATCGAGCCCATATCATATTCTGATCGGACGACGCCTGTTTTTGAGGTAGACTGAACGATAATTCTTGGATAGGAGAATCATCGTATATACGTTGGCGAATGTATTCAGCACAACGCTTCATTCCAGCTTCGGAGGGGAAGATCCTGCATCGTGTCGTATCTGAAGCACAAACTCTTTCAAGCACCGCCTCATTCAAACTTCGCAGAATGGCATGTTGGTAGAATCTTCAAAAGTATCAGCATTGCTTGTGAGCAGCACATTAATTGTAACGCATCTTAAATCGTACCTTGGGTAGTTACATTTTAATTTCGCAATGACTGACTGGTCAAAAGCTCCAATACTCGCCACGTTTTCCCATTCCGGCATAGATACACTGATAGCCTGTATATCTTAAAGTGAGCTCGGAGGTTGAAATACCAGTAGAATAACATACATGTGGATCTGTCGGTGGAAGTGGCTCGCCTAGGGGATAACTTGAGGATATCATGATAGCTGTATTGTAACCAAAAAGTGGTCGGTATCTGCATCAATGGTGCAATTGACTCGAAAATTATAAATGAAGAAATTACGGGAAATTTGAAGAAGAAGTAGTAGATGGGTTTGATTGAATGTTATAGAGTAGGCTGAGTGCACTGCTTTCTTGGTCACTATCTACATTTTCAAGAGTAAGATTTACCCAATTGGTACGAAAGAAAACATAGGTAGTATAAAATCAGACAAAGTGATGTTGGCTTTTGGAGCCAGTGATGTGGAGCAAGAATCCTATCCGATTTAAGCTTATGTTATGACTCTTGATGTACATTAGGCTCCGAATATAGTGTAAATATTTACGCGCGCATATTATAATCGTGAAGTTGAGACAGGAGACTAGGCTTACGTGTTTGGATAGTAATACTACATGTCATACAATTAACCTCGGGCAATGACTTGTGAAATGAAAATAAATGTGTAGTTTCTATAATTATACTATTGTAAATGTCCTCGAGAATGAAGACGTAAATTCAAATCCGGGAACTCAACAACACAAATCAATCCTGACCCACAAAATCTAAAGATTCTTCCTTTTTTCTTTGTATCATCTTAGATAAAAAAGTGAATCTGATATTTTCCAGTAGTATTGCCCAACTTTGCTCTCCAACTTCTTACTTTCTCGTGCTCAATTGTGCATCAGTATTTTAGACCTTGAGCCAACTTACCATTTGGTCCACCTGTAATTTTTCAAATATTTGAGTTTTCAACTGTTACCTTATGTGTAGTAGGCCTTTGTCATATTGAGGACGCGATAAGACCGCTCAATTCGAGTAAGTCGGCTTACGCATAAGCGAGACCTAGTCAGTCCGTGCAACCCATCTGGCCCACCTGAAAAGGCCCGTGCGCCACCCCAACCCCCACCAACACCTTAAAGTTATAAATCAACAACAATACAATCCGAAGTTGTAGACCCTATAATAGCTTTACACAGATCTTCTTTAGCTTGTTAAGCCTTAATATTGGCGAACTTAGAATTTGGACTAGTCTGAACCTTTCTTCATTTTCTAGGCTTTATAGTTTCTAGCCTAGCTTCTAGAGAGTGTATTTCAAGCTCTTAACTAATGATAATAGATTCCTTCTCTTCAAAAGCCTTTGTAATCTTCCTAAATAGGTGTCTTTTAGTTTGGAAATTAGAATCTTTCAAGGCCTGAAATTTAAGGCCTAATTTTTAACCTTAATTAACTTTTTAAATATAGACCAAGTAATCTAAGACAATTCTAATGCCTGACTTGACCTATTCTAGCTTCTTATATATTTCTATAATGTTCTAGTACTCTAGTTACTATTTACAAGAAGTAAACAACTTATAAGTAGGTGAGTTACACTTTGAAGCTAGAAAATAGTTGGTTTCTAGCTATTTTTTATATTACTAATAGATGAGACTTTTCGAGCCTTCCAGTAGTAAATAAAGAACTTGTTAAGGAAATAAAGTGCAGACCGCGGTCACGTGACTGGCCGCATTGGTTAAGCGAATTGAGGGCGACCCCAATTGGTGCACAGACTACCCCGGACAAGAATAAATAGACGTTACTTTCTGTAGACTTCTCTTCTTCGGAGCAGTTCAATATAAGCCGATTCCACCTATCAACTTCCCCATTCCTTAATAGAACTTCTGTTTTTTTAAAGAATTTGAATTGTAACGTTGGTACTTTATGTAAAATTTAGTCATATAATTATTGTATACAGGACAACTTGGGAAACGGTCAACCTCGGACTGGAGTCTGTATGTTAGGGGTAATGAAGCTTGAAAAGAGCTTGAGGATTCTTCTTCTTCTTCCTTTCTTTTGGTATATTCAAAATATTCTTCGATAGAGCCTATTAGTCCTCGTATAATCAGACTTATATTTGCTTTTATACGTCTCAAAGTAGTACTAGGGCTAGTGCTGTAATATCTGGAACTTCCTAAATAAGAATCCAGCTTGCCTCTACTGACCCTGAGTAGCCTGGGCATGAGACTCAACCATAAGTAACCTGTTTTTAAGGGTAGAATAAGGGATGTCCTTCCCATTCTCGACTGGCCGCGTATACATGTTGGCTATTCTGAACAGCCTGAGAAAATTGTTTTCGGTATAAAGAGGCACTTCTAGTTAAAGAATTAAGTTCCTAAAGAGTTAAGGATTATAACTAGTTTTGCTTTTAGTTTTTTAAGGTGTGGCGGCAAAAGTAGGATGGCGCACGGGCTTTTTCAGGTGGGGTGCACAGACTTATCTTACTGTCCTTGCACATAAGCACCAAAGAGTGTAAAAATGAGGCCAAACGTGGGATTTTACCGGCCGAGAACTAGAATGTGATGGTCCTGCTTCAAAGTATGTTACATAGGTCCTCGGAGTTCTTGATTGTTTTGGAGACCGTCATACTTGGTAAGTAGACAGCGAATATGACAGGCATCTAACTCGCATTAGAAGTCATTTGACCTACTCCGTAAATTATTTGCAAGTCAACAGGACGCAGTCACGTTCGTGTTGCCATTGGAAGTACGTGAGTCCATTTACAGGCTATCAAACTAGAAGATCTAGCAGACATGAGGAAGATTGATTCTTCGTGGTATTCGTAGAACTGTTCAATTTATGATACATGCTTCAAGATTTCATCGCTTCCAAACTTCTAAAATACCTCAGGCAACTTGAGACCAAAAATTGCTCGAGTTCTATGCTTTGTAATATCGCTTTCTCATTTTCCCCTCCGCCCACATGAGTTCAAACACCGTGGAAGACCCAGTTATGACCTGGACAAAGGGCAAGCCACCCCTTATTGAGTGTTTTCCGCTCTGGAAAAATGATAGTACCAAAAATTGGGTCGTGCAGAAGTTTGGTGGAACCAGCGTAGGAAAGCTGGCGGTGGAAATTGTAGAAGATGTCGTCCGGTATGCTTCGGTAGAAACCGTTCAAGGCGAAGTTGGAATTAACATTAGACTAGTGCAAGTCTCAGGAACTATAGAGTTGCTATTGTTTGTTCAGCTCGCAGCACCGACAAGAAAGCGGATGGTACAACCAGTCGGTATATTCACCTTTCGTCTTGTATCCCTTTCTGCTCCTGACAGCCACTAAAGATATCGCAGGCTTCTAGAGATTTATGCCGTCCTTGAGGAACTACACTCTGTGGAAGATACTCACTCGGCTTATCATGAAAGCTTAGACGTTAGATATGTCCGGCTTGTGCATCTCATTGAACAAGATCATATCAATGCTGTTTATTCGTACATACGAAACCAAAATTTGCAATTGAATTTGATCAGAGAAATCCAAAATGAGTGCCAAGCAATCCTGGATTATCGGGTAGCAGCTAAAAAATGGTGCTTAGAGATAGACTTTAGATCCAAGGATAGAATCGTGAGTTTTGGGGAAAAGCTCAGTTGTCGCTTTGTCGCCGGCATGTTGCAAGATCGAGTGAGTTACTCGAACTTGACAATCTTACCATTTTCTTTGGTGTAGCAAGACTAATGCATCCATAGGGTATCGCCTCCGAGTACGTTGATCTTTCAGACTCTATCACATCTAAGACAACTTGTAGAACGAGTCCCAATTTATATGATGAAGTAATATCTACTGTGCAGACGAAGCTTTCCGCCTGGAAAGACCGAGTCCCCGTCATTACAGGGTATTTTGGGACGATTCCTGGGGGGTTGGTAGATGGTGAAGTTGGAAGAGGATATTCTGACCTTTGCGCAGCGCTTGTCGCTGCTGCTTTGAATGCCAAAGAGCTTCAAATCTGGAAAGAAATCGACGGTATTTTCACAGCAGATCCAGCAATAGTACCTACTGCTAGGCTTCTTCATACCATCACCCCTCTGGAAGCTGCAGAATTAACCTTCTACGGCTCCGAGGTCATTCACCCCTTCACAATAGAGCAAGTTACACGGGTTACACCTCCGATCAATGTCCGCATTAAAAATGTCAGAAGTCCAGGAGGCCATGGAACCATGATAGTTTCTGATATCAAACTCAGAGTAGACCATTCCTTCTCGCCACCAGGTTTATCAAAAAGTGTAAATCAAGCGAATCACAAACCGAAAAGACTAACGGCTATAACTATCAAAGACAAGATATGTGTGGTGAATGTTCGCTCCAACAAGCTGTCCATATCCCACGGTTTCTTCTTCCAAGTCTTCTCGATACTAAACAAAAGACATTTGTCAGTCGACCTGATTTCCACAAGCGAAGCGAACGTTTCAATGGCCATCCACTCGACCAACATCCGCATTGAGAACCTCCAGAAGGTCCAAAAAGAGTTGGAACTATATGGCGAAGTCAATATCTTACACGACATGGCAATTCTTTCACTCGTTGGAGCCGAGATGAAAAACATGGTCGGTATTGCGGGCAGGATGTTCTCGGCACTAGGAGAGGGTAATGTCAACATTGAGATGATTTCACAAGGTGATGCCATATTCTAAGCTTTATGAATCCCTAAACTGATGAGAACAATAGGCGCAAGTGAAATCAATATCTCTTGTGTGATAGATGAACGCGAAGCAACCCGAGCTATGAATATCGTGCATAGCAGTCTCTTCTCTTTCCTCAATTAGACACTAGACTTATGTAAAGATCTCTTCTTTGTACAATCACAGATATCAGGAAGAAAATATAATGAATGACGGATCTGTTCTCGTAAAGAGTGTCTTGTTATACAAATTGTAGTGATATAACGCCCCTATCAATATCCATTTAACCCGTCTTGATGGCATGCTTGCCTCTTCCCTATATCAGGCCTACAAAGAGGCCACCAGTGGCCCAACCTTTTCTTCAAGTTGCGTAACACTCAGTAGTCGTCTCATCAAAACGTCCAACCTCTGTACCGCGTCCCGAGTAATCTGGTAATGAACTACGAGCCGACCACCCATCATGAATCTCAGCCCGAGCGCCTCCCCTTCCTCTCGGAAAGTCTGGGCGCTCACGCCCGCAGCATCTAGGTCCAGCCACACCATATTGGTCTCTACGGGGTACACAAGTTTGCCACCGTAACCTTCCCAAAGTCGAGCAATCTGTCTGGTCTTCTCATGGGACTCTTGGAGCTTGCCACCTAAAAACGTGTCTTCTACCGCTCTTCGAGCAGCGGCAGTCACCACTCCAGCCTGGCGCATACCCCCGCCGATGCTCTTTCGAATCCACCTCGCACGCTCACGAATAGCTGTCGTACTCACTATCATTGATCCGATGGGCGCGCCGAGACCTTTTGAAAAACAGAGGCTGATGCTGTCGAAGCACTCACAGTACTCTTGCAAAGTGCCAGCCCCGGCAGCTACTGCTTCCCACAACCGGGCTCCATCCAAATGCAACCTGATATTGCGTCGCTCTGCCCAATCGCGAATCCTTCGACATTCGGACAGGGGCATAATTGTGCCATTCAATGGGTTCTCCAGACATATAAGTCTTGTAGGACATGCACAATGATCATGTGGAGCAACGATTGCCCTTTGTTCAATGTCCTCAATCGTCAAATACTTGCCATTGGCTGGCTGAACGGGAATAGTCAGCGCTCCGGTAAGACTCGCCATTCCACCGGCTTCAAAATTCATAATGTGGCTTCGAAAATCGCACACGATGCCGTGTGGAGGGCTTTGTAGATGTGATCGGATGCTCAGCTGATTGCCCATTGTCCCACTCACGACAAATAGCCCGGCTTCCTTGCCTGTGAGTTCCGCGACGAAAGTCTCGAGGTCTAGCGTTGTTGGATCTTGCCGGAAGTCGTCGTCTAAGAGCGTTGCGGAAGCGATGGCGAAAAGCATGCTCAGAGTCGGGGTCGTTATTGTGTCACCTAACGGTACTGGCTTAATTCAATCCCTTCTGTGTTTAACAAGGATAAACTTACTGCGAAAGTCACACGCTGAGGCCATGCCATCGCCCCAATGAGTTGCCTTCTCATCCATTGCGATTATGGTCATTTTGCCGCTCTAGATGAACCCGGAATATTCAAACACGAATGCCAATTTCTCCGAAAGTATTGACCTGCTATTTATTTTCAAGGCTCTGGAAATTACAGCAATAATTTTGCGCTTCGCTCGACACTTTACACTAACTTTTCGGACACTCAAATTCGCCGTTAAGTGCCAAAAGTCAAATTCCGGGGTCCCGTTCTAAAACCCGACATATCATCTCAAACACCGGCTTATATAACTTCAAAATTTGGGGTACTAAATCCGGGTGCGGCCGAAGGTCTCTATTGGGCCTTCCAAAGACAGGATCCAGCTCTCTAGCCGAAATTCTTTCCCGTGATGGATTCATAGGCTCCTAACGAAACGATCACGATATAAGAGACTGTCAATGTAGCAAGACTTCCGGCATGAAAAGAGCTTTCCCCGATCCTATCGTCGAGTCGTTGGAAGCAAATGGCCTGCTATCAATCGCTCATAGTCACTGTCTACTGGGTATATTCTAAGCACATGAAATGAGGCTTAACATGTACATTTTACATGAATGCCTGTTGAAATGTCATAGGTCTAGCATAAATTAGAAAATGAACGCTGTTTTAATTCATCTAAGGCTACAGAACGACTATGAACGGGCTGTACTGATTGACGCGTTTAGTCGGGCTTACAAGCCAGATCCCTAATGTCAGGACCAGCTAGTCTCAATGATCGAGTAGTCTGCAGATGAAGTCGTATCCTTCCTCGATTGCCGACCACCCTGTAGATAATGGATCGCCAGCAGGGAACAGGTCAAACGCGTGACTGCACTTCTCTGGAGCCGCAAGGCCTGAAGGTATTCCGCGATTTTTCAATTCCCGAATGGTCCTTTCACTCATGGAGAGTGGGACCCAGTCATCTGCCTTACCATGCACGATGAATGTGGGAGTGTAGTAGTTTCCTTGTTTGATCTGCCACAGAGGACTGATATTGTGAACCTGCTCGGCTGTCGCTGCTGGGGGATACACGTGCTCTTTCGCATCCGGATCGGCAATAGAATCTTTGTGAGGAAGACCGTTGACGAGGATTGGCAAAGTCTGTGAGTTCCAGCAGGTGTGGAGTATGATTTTGGCACGTGGGTCTTTCAGGGTCAAGGAAAGAGCCATGGTTGTTTTGCCACTGATGGGTGCATAGTCCAAGATCTGTTCTAAATGTTAAAACGCCACGACATTTTCTGTATGTGTTACGAGACCACTTACGGGACTTGGCTGAACTCCAGCTATGATATTATTGAGCTCTTGTGGCTCCTCTTCAGCTGCAAGCGGGTAGCAAGGCTTATACCAGTCTAGCACGTTGGTTAGTCACCACCCATAATAGCACAGACGGTGATATGGGAGTCTTACGCTCAGCCTCGAAATCACTTGGGGGATAGAGTGCAAATATAGCTTCAGGGGCTTCGACACCCCGCTGTAGTGCCGTGTAGCCTAAACTCATTGCAAGCTGGCCACCACTACTCCAGCCTATTGCAAGAATGATGGAAGAGTTGATCTGGACTCTTGGTCCTGACAAAGATAGAAATGGTAGCGTCTCCCTGGCCCATTGCAATGCATCACAGCAGTCAGTCATGGGGCCTTCGAAGAGGGTGGTCTCCGGTAGAAGCCTGTAGTCTATGCTGACAGGAAGGAATCCACGCTCAAGAAGGGTCCGGATGTGCTTCATGGGAACATCTTTGCGGCCAAAGAGGAAGTGGCTTCCACCGTGCATGAGTAGAGCTGAAAGTTGGTTTGTCAGGCCTTACTTCATAACGTTGGGTAGTTGTACGTACCTACATCTCGTTTTTTGCCTGGTGGATCAGCTGCTTTGGGGAAGTAGACATCAGCTGAGAGATTGAGTCCATCGACAGACTTGAAGACGAGTTCTTCCACCGGAATTCCCGCTCGTTCTATGACCCTTCCCGAAGGCTGTGGCACGGCGTCAAACCCACGGGACCCAGGTCCCTCATTCTTGAAGTCTAACAATTCATTTCCCATCAAAGTGGGAGTTTCACTCCGCCACTGCTGTTTGGGGCTCGATCCTTCCGGTTCTGCAGGCGTACTGGGAGTGGTGCTCAAGGAAGTACCATAGCCTGACGATGAACCTGAACTGCCCCCTTCTACGTAACAGCTACCCACGGCGCCTTTTTTGTCAAGATAGTTGACCAGCGAGTCAATGTCTGCCAATCCTACCAACTCAGCAAATTCTATGTCGACCTTGAACATGGATTTCAGCTCACTAACTACCTCAGTGACCTATTGAAATATTTCGTCAGAAACGGGCAGCTCAAAGGCATAAGTACAACAAAACTCACCATTAGAGAATCAATCCCTAAGTCTTCAAAAGAAGCATCACTTGAAATCTTGTCTGGGGGGATGTCTGCCAGTGTCTTCAGGAGACGACATAAGTCCTTAAAAATGCTTGCTTTTGCGTCTTTGCCAGCAGACCGAGTCTGGATCTCACGCCCTCTCTCCAGAGCTGTTGCCATTGACTTTGCTGCAATCGTAGCTTTTGGAGGTGGAGCGATCGCCGGTGGTGGAGGTAGTGGCTTAGGAGCCAACAGGGAGCCCATGGGGACCTTGACTGCTCCGGTAGAGATTAATTGGACACCTAACATCACGAGAGCAAGTTTTTGTGTTTGTAAATCGTAAGCAAACACATCGTACCCTATTTGAGTACCACTGCCGACAGTAACAGCCAGTACGTTCCATGAAGTCTGGCCCTCGAGTGCTGGCCCTTGGAAGTGCGGTGCAAATTGTAAGCGTTGCAGATTACTGAGTCTGTACACTTCTTCGCCCGAGCTCTCTTGGAGGCAATTGGCATGTAAGTAAACGACTTGCAAAATACTTTCTAGGACTGCAATCTCAGTTTTGCTCTCCTTTGTCACGACCATTGGTGGAGGTTGCAAGGGCCGAATAACCCTCGCGGCTATTTTAGATCCCATGGTTGCGACGCTTGTGACGCCTTGGTACCACAGAGGGTAGCCATTGGAGTAAGACAAAAGTTTATACATAAAACTACCACGAACAGACTGACTTCGAGGATCATCAAGGAGCGAAGCTACGTCGTCGAATCTTAGGACTCTCTCGTATCTGTTGAACTCGTCGTGTAAGCTGGAGCTCGTTTGTTGCTGATGAACATGACCCTCGACACAACAACTCTTCCCGGCCATAATTTTGAAACTCCAACGTAAACTGTCTTGTTGGAGTTCCAGATGAGTCAGGTCTTGGGGGCCCAGTTCAAGTGAAGATAAGGTCTGCAGGTTCTCAAGCAAAATCGGACAATGAATCTTGCCACCGCTTGCAAGTGTAATTGCCCGCGAGACTAGCTCGATGTACAAAGCGACAGGAGCAGTATTTGCGCCTCTGGCTTTGATACCCCCGACAATGTTTCGATGCTCCTCACTGCTTGGGTCGACGACAAAGTGATAATTGTCCGAATTTATCGACTTAAGTCGGATAAGAACCGGTGAAAGGTCAGCTGGCGGCGCATTTGTTGAGGAAATTACTGTAGACGGCGCTCTTGTACCAAGAGATTCAGACATTTTCAGAGGAAGCCAGTGCCTCGTTCTATCAAATACATACGGAGGAAGACGAAGGCGCTCGTACTGATGGGGCTGAAGTTTGCAAAATTTCCAGAATTGCACACTCTGGCCTGAGTTCCAAAGGGAGATAGCAGCATCAGCGAAAGCCGCCGTCGAGCTGAGCTTATCCAGGGATATAGTGACATATGTGCTATCTGATGTGGAAGAACCAAGTGCCGCCTTAGCCATGGTTAGGATGCCGGAGCTAGAGCCTGCTTCAACCCACGTACAAGCTCCGAACTTATGCTGTAATCGCTCAATTGCGAGTGCAAAGTAGACTGGCTCTCTGGTATGAGCTACAATGCGCTCAGGCGAGGGCTCCGACCAAGTAGCCATGTCAGTGCAAGTCTCAATCGGAATTTTTGGCTCATGATAGACAAGCTCGGACGCCAGTTTCTCTAGATGCGGCAACAAAGGCTCTGTGAAGCGGGAGTGGAAACCATAAGGAACCTCCAGCCGCTTATGCCTAATTGATCGCTCTCTCAAATCCGCAACAATACTATCACCGGATGCTGTGTCACTGACTATGACATACGCTGAAGGCCCATTGAAACAGGCGATTTCAAAGTCATGGCCGCTCGCTCGGAGATGTTCGACTGTTTTCTGGTCCGCTTGTATCAGGATCATCGTCCCTCGCTCTTCGCCCCAGTGCTTTTCCATGAGAGTTGCTCGGCCAAGCACTAGTCTCACTCCGTCCTGGAGCGATAAAATGCCTGATACGCACATAGCAGTTAGTTGGCCAAAACTGTGCCCTATGACAGCGTCTATGCGAAGACCGGACTCGAGCCAGGCTTGTGCAGATGCGTATTGTGTCGCAAATGTAGCGGCGTGAAGCGTCACCGGGTCGGTGATGGGGTTCTTCTCGAAGATGGCTGGATATATAGACGGAAAGCCCAAGCTGGTAATGGCTGAGTCGCAGGTGTCAAGGTGAAAGCGCAGAAGCGCGCATTCTTGCCACAATTGTTTATCAATACCAATCCTATCAGATACTTGGCCACCAAAACATAAGACTACCGGCTTGCTTTGAGGGCGGGATCTAATGCCATTGTTCTTGGGAGTCTGCTCCCGGATCTGCTGTTGAAATTCGTCCAAGTTCGAAGCAGTGAATGTCAACCAATAGGCAAGGTCCTGGTTGAGACGCTTGCTTAGACTATAAGCGAGATTTGGAAGAGCGTCGACGTTCTTATCGGCCTCGAGAGTACGTAGCCGTTCGCAAACTTTGTCGAGCGATGAGCAGTACGCTAGCAGACTTTCACTCGATGCTGCTGTCAACTGGATTGGGAATTTCCCACTCTTCACACCGCTTTCTTTCAATCTGGAAGCAGTATTCTTGCGAGGCGGTTCAAGGATAATGATGGCCGCATTGCTACCAGAGGCACCGTAGTTGTTAACGCAGGCGACCAGCTTTTTGTGAGTCAATGGCATATTGTAAGTCGGTACACAGAGGCTGTCCGGCTCCAGGGCCGGTATTCTTGGATTCAATTTCTTGAACGTCGGTAGACGAGGCACGAGGCGATGCTCTATTTGCAGAATACTCTTGATCAACGCTGTCACTCCGGAGGCGGCTTCAAGATGGCCAATGTTTCCCTTGGTCGAGCTAATAATCAATGGCGTATCCCGTTTCGGCGTACCGAAGGCTCGTCGGACACTCTCTATTTCGATGGGATCCTTCAAAAGTCAGTCTTTCGTCTTGAATATATTCTCTTAATCACTGATTTACGTACTCCAACTGGGGTTCCTGTACCATGTGCTTCGACGAAGCTCACATCTTCAGTTGTTATTCCCGCTTGTCTACAGACTTGCTTGTACAAGTCTGACTGAGACGTTGGGTGCGGAACCGTGATTGGCACGGAGTTGTCACTCTGATTCAATCCGATACCACCAATGACTCCGAGGATATTGTCATTATCCCGCAAAGCATCTAACATAGTCTTGAGGACTATTATGCCACCGCCTTCTCCTCTGCAGTAGCCGTCCGCATCATCGCTGAAAGACTTCGATGCTCCAGTCGGTGTCAAGAAGCGAGCTGCGTTGAAGTTTTCGTAGAAGTAGGGGGCTGTCATCATATTGATACCCCCGGCAAGAGCTTGTGAGCACTGCCCGGTCCGAAGTGCTATGCAAGCAGTATGAATAGCAACTGCCGATGCAGAGCAAGCGGTGTCTATAGTCATAGCCGGCGCAGACCACCCGAAATAATGAGAAATTTTACCGCTCATAAAACATCGGAGTGTGCCTACAGCGGAGTACGCATTTGCTGGGTGGGAGGCAACGTTAAAGTCATAGTCTGCACAAGTACCACCAATATAGACCCCGACGTCTCGGGCTCGTGGCCCTGCGAAATATCCAGAGCTCTCTAGGGACTCGTATGCCAATTCTAATACGAGGCGATGTTGAGGATCCGTGGATGCAGCTTCTCGCGGCGAGCGCTTAAAAAACGAATGATCGAAACCCTCGATATCCTTGAGAAAATTGCCCCAAAAGGGTTGGTCCTTCACAGTTCTCGCACTCGGCCCGAATCTATCTTCAGGAGCCTTTGAGAACATTACCTCGCCAGCAGTAAGTAAGTCCCAGTACTCTTCTACATTTTCAGCGCCGGGGAATCTGCCTGCCATCCCTATTACCGCAATAGCATCTTTTGGGTATCCAGTTGCAACACCTTCCGCAATGAAGCCCGGCGTCGCCATGCTGATTCTTGAACCTTAGGTCAGAACGACCTGTAATGTGAAGTGTCGATTGTAAAAAAATGTAGGGATCAGACGTTTCGTAGTGTGGGTAGAATATTGTTTGAAATGTTGATATTATATCTATACTAGTCGGATGTGCAATAATATTTAAACACAAAGTTTATATATATTCTGTTGCATACTCGGCACCCGTTCATGCTGACTTTCTACAGTCATGCCCTCGGACACCGGCTCCGCACAATACTATGGTATCCCTTCGACTGCTTCGGGGGATTACCGCGCTGATTGGTTTACTCCCACCCCTGGTTGACAGTCCCATTTCCTTATACTCGCAAAGGAAAAGGTAGATTTAAACTGTAGATTTCTCCTTTTCGATGAGGAAATCATCCTATGTTCCTAAGTCCCAGATCCCAAGTCAAGAATGTGGAAGGGTCCGAACATAAACCCTGGTGGTGTAAATCAATTGACGCGGTATACACAAACCTCCCAACCGGACATGCACAAATTTAAGAAGGAGACATTGAAAAATGCTAGAGGTCTAGGGCAACATCGTTGAACTTCAGGGCATAGGCACTAACTTCTAGGCTATCTGCCCACTGTCAGCTGCTAAACAGTAGTGCTGAAATCCTGGAAAATTAATCCCCCGAACAGTCGAAGGGATAGTACGGGGACCAATATTGACTTAACAATTATGCTCAATTACTCCTATCCTCATAAATTCACATGTTTTAGAAGAAGCCGAAACAGGACTTGTATTCTGGTAAATAAGTGCCTAAGAGTACATGTCCAAGATTTCATTTTATTGTGACATACAACAATCACTCTGCCAGTCGGAGGCGATGTTGAGACAAGTTTACAAGAAGAATAAGCATTGAAATTAGCGTAATGGTTGAATTGCATAGTCGGCTTCAGTGCGGGTAATACGGATGGTTTGCAGTGTTGTCACGGCGTCCGAATTCCCAGAACACTCTCAGACTTAATTCACGGTATGTTTCGGACCCCGTCGCATTCAAGAGAGGGCACCCTGAAGAGCCGGGAATTGTTTTGAATGCATGGCGAGTCAACCGCAGGCGTTAAGTTAGAAGTCCCCCCCCTTCCATTGACTTGTTATACTTCTAAAAGGACTTCTGGATCGACAGCCTTGCAAGCATATAAAATCCTAGTGCGAGAGCTAGGGGACTTATCCAAGCCCTCTGAATACAACCTTGTCGATTCACGCGCCGAAGCAGGTGGGCTTACACCCATCATTGAGCCGCGGTTGATGGGCTTGGAAGGCCATTATTTCCAAGAGTGAAAACATCTCCTATGCTGAAGGACCCATTGACCCGACCAAAGCAAAAAACCGAGTTCCGGGAAGAAAGAATGTCAGCACTACAACCTGTGCTTCCACCGCTTTGACGACCCCGCAGCTGAACTGGTTCTCTCAAGTGCAGTCAAATCTTCGGATACATTCTTGTACGTCTCTCTCTCCTCCATAGTTTCTTTCTAAATTTTACTGGCATGTGAGCAAAGGATCTTTGAAATCACCAATAGAACTCTCTCCCCGCGTTGCGCAACACCACACTTATCATCCTATCGCCCTTTATCACGATTCTCTACCATTAGCGGTGGCCACCATTCCACTTAATCTTCACGTACCTAATCCCACTTATTCCGCTCTTCTACGCTATTGATGGGTACGTCTCGTGCGCACGAGTTCGCACTCCCGACGATACTTGGAACCTTCTCACGCAGCGGCCGAGATTGAGTGTGGAGAAATGGGAGCAGAAGAACGGCTAGAAGTTGTGAAGCGGACATCAAGTTATGCTGCCGCCATTTAGAACGTTGTACTGGTTATTCGGGAGTGAAGAAAGAAGCTAATTAGGGAAATCGGGCCGAAGAAAGCGCACAGTTGGCAAGGGCGGCGCCTTGATTAAAGCTTATGCTTGATCAACTCAAATAGCTTCCATCCGATTATATTTAGATCATCTTTACTACCAAATAAAAATGGTACGTCCACTTGGATTGCAGCTTAAACCCTATCGCCGTCCTCTCCATGGGAAGGCGATTGCTGCTGCAGCATTTGGTAGATCAGCACCCCAAATGCGCACCGGTCAATTGCCGTACTTTTTATCCAGCAAGATTTCCTGTGCAATGAATTCAGGTGTGCCACAGTAAGGACCAGTTGTAGAGCCGTCCCACATGTCTTCCTTGCAAAGACCGTAGTCGGCAAGCTCGATGTGGCCGTCTAGAGTCAACAGAATATTGTCCAGCTTTAGATCGCGGTAGATGACGCTGTTGTCGTGGAAAGACACTAAGGCCAAGCAAACATCCTTGTTTGCAATTAAGAAGATAGACTTTCCAGAATGCATGCTCCCAACTTCGTTGTTCTCGGTAATAGACGCCTTCTTGAGCACCTTGATAGCATAAAGCTGCTCTATGGTCCTCGTCTCTGCCAGCATGACCTTACCGAAGTTACCCCTTCCAAAGACTACAAGGAAATTAGTTTATTTCAAAAGTTCGCATTGCCACCAATAATAGCCGTACGTGCCTAATTCTAATTGCATTCGAATACAGTCGCTCGGTCTGATCATTTTAGTGTAGCTTGTTCCTATCTAGGTATGTTGTAAAAAATAAAAAAAAAACAAATGTATATAAATTATATTATACGTCTAAAGCAAGATGCTTAGGGCATCCGACGTTTGTATCGAATCTCGAACGCTTGATCTCTCGACGCGGAATGTACTTGCAGCTTGCTTTCCACCACCAAATATCCGTCGCCGTCTCCCACGCTTCGCATCAACTCGCTCAAGTCTGCCACCTCTAGCTCCCGATCATTGGCCAATTGAAGCAGTGACATGTCAAGCATGAGTCCCTTAATGGCGTAAGTGTCAGGGTAGTAAAAGTTTCTTTCCATGTCGTTCGCCGCTTCAGCGTGTGGGAGCAGAGGTGCTGTGAGTATCAACCTAGCAGCATCGTTATCGCGGAGTACACTCAAATGCGCCTCTAATTCTGCTCGCAGTCGCGCGGCTCTCGTCTGCGCAGAGACTGTCGGGAAGTCATGAGGCACTCGTAGAGCGTAGACTGCAGCGTCTCGAACGGTCTGTGGCATAGCCCAGGATCGATTCTGGATGGCGATTCGAGTATCAACGTCCATCGGAGAATCTGGAGAAGAACTCATCTGAACAACAAGCTTCAAAGAAGGATAACTTTCGGCAAGCGCGCATGCCATTGTAGTAGATTGAGCGCCAACCTGTTGAGAGTGGTCAGCTCTAGCCCTAAACTTACAGTGCAATACCGCACTAGGTTGTACTTACATCCACAACTGTGGCCACGCCGAGGCTGGCCCAGTCAAAAGAGTCAAATATACTCGCAATGCTTGAGTCCTGATCACCTAAGGCGTATCTTAGATAAGAAGGCCATTGATACCGAGGCTTAACTTGTTGCTGGAAGCTGCTAGCTAATGGTAGATCATTGTATGAAGTCCTTTGCAGCAACTGTTGTTGGAGGCGCATGCGTTGTGTAACGGTGACCATCTGCATCGCGGCAGGCGCTGCTGTGTTAGTCAGGAACATGAGTGCGTCATGGTAAGACGGCCTGTTTCCAAAAGGTGCTGAGAGAGCAGTGTGCTCTACGTGGCCGGGTCTGGGCTCGTAAAGAAATCCAACTGCAGCCGTCATACGCACAATTCGGCGAAGTTGGTTCTTCGGCACGTCTGCGAGCTCTGCGATATCCTGGAGGGCAATGCTACCTAGATTGGGAATGAAAGCCAAGATTTGAAATTGGCCCAGCCAATGCAAGCAAGCGAGCATCTGATTCTGTAAGAACGACCTAAGATTCAGTGTTTAATGCCATGAGGATGTTAGGGGCAGGGATGAGTACCTGCGTTGCGAGCTGCGAGAGTATATCAGCTGGCTCGGCAACAAGCATATGAAGCTTCGCAAGGGTAGCTACCACGGTATCACGAGTGGTGTGAGCTTCGGGTGCAGCGTCAGGAGGGACTAGAAAATCTCGCATGCTCGTGTTCGAACCGTTACCTTCTGAGTGACAGAGTTGCCGCATGATATTGACAGCGGCAACCAGCTTTGCGAGACAAGAGTCTAGCTCTGCCCAACGTGCCGCTACGGAGAGCCCTTGCATACTGTTCATGGCGGAGTCGAAATCTGAGAGGATCGGGCGGAGAACCAGATTTCCGCCTTTGGTGGAGCTCAAGGAAGCTCGATCTAGGGCGGAACTCTTTTGAAAGTGAAGCGTACGAGAGTATAGACATGTGTCGACACGTTCCTTGTTGGCGACGACGTCGAGAAATGAGCATCTCTGGTAATTCCTTCACTGTGAGTGAATGATGCATTTTAGGAAACTAATCCTCTCTCTAGCACATGACTTCCACTTATGACTTCCACGTCACTTCTTCCCTACTCGTCTTTGAAGCTTCACCACCCCACTGCTGTCAGCCCAGTTCAAAAATGACAGTAGAAGCTTACAGTATTAGTAAGACACTGCTAAATTCCTCGCTTACATCATGCGGCGTATTTCAATCAAAGGTGCGGATGCGGCGGAGCCCCAAATCATTTCTCCAAATGCCCCAATCGGCACCCATATACAGCCATCCGGATATAAATGTCCTCTCATTGGCTGAGTCTACCCAGGTAGATAAGTAGGGGGGCACCCGTCCGTCAACAGTCTGACTGTCTAGTTAGTCAGTCAGTCAGTGATCAGTTAAGGGAATCAAGGCAACTGACTAACTGACTTATTCGAGGCTATTCAACTGACTGACTAGTGATACATCAGTTAAGCCAATCAGTCACCGATTTGTTGAAAAGTAATTATATATCCCTTCGACTGTTCCGGGCATGTCGGACAGGCATTAAGCACCCACACTAACGGCCGTGCTAGTTTTAGGGCAAGCAGCATGAAAATTAGAAATTAGTACCTTAAAAGTTTTGCGATATATCGCTAATTCATAATATACCTGTAACCAATTTGTTGGTGGAAGGGGTCAAAGAAGGGGGGGTAAGATTCGTTCTGTAGGTCGGTTAAATTGTTAATAACGACGCAAAATCACATGACTGAAGACTCCCAACCTTTTTTTTCTTTTCTTTCTCATAAATAAGAATTGTAGGAAATATAATTTAACGGTCTAGGAGTATATACAAATATATAATATAATATTAAAACTATAAATAAAGAGGGGTTTGTGCAAGTTACGTGCAATAATTACAAATCACTCTGCCGAATCTAGCCTCCCTGCTCGCAGAGGGGGCTCGCAGATTCTCTAAAAAATATTTTTAAAAAACCATCAATCAAGAGAACTCAGGAGTGGTTTAGAAAGAAAAACAGAATAACGATAAAAGTCAAACCTAATCAGAGGATTACTTGCTCACGTATTAATAATAAATTTACCCCAGGGCGTGTAAATAGTCAAAATACATGCTTTTTACTCACTAATACCGGTTTAGCTGACCAGTAGGACGAAACCCCATTCCCCTCTTTGACCCCTTCTGCCAAAAAATTGCTTATAGACATAATTTTATATGGAACCACGAACCCATGGAAATGGACACTAATCCATAGATTTGGATGATCCATGGATTCGTGGGGCAGTCTACACTGTCGAGACTAGACAGCAGAACTTGATTGGAGTTCGGAACGTTACCTATACAAGATCGACTACGCGACTGCTCCATTTCTAACCTCATAGTTTCACAATAGAATTACACTTGGGCTTTACGGAATCCCATCTTCGAAAGTTGATCTGTGCAAAAAGCGCAATGTTCCCTACTTCCACAAACTCCCAGGAGACACAAGGCTTAAGAAAGAAAGGGCAGAAAAGGCTGCGAGAGAGTTGTGAGCCATGCTCCGCTGCAAAGGTCGGCCAAGTACTGTCTCCACGTTAGATTCGCGTGCTGATATAACTATTCTAGGTCCGTTGTTCGAAGGACAAGCCAGTCTGCACACGGTGCACAGAGCGCGACTTGCCGTGTGTCTACTTGCTCACCAGAAGGTCTGGTCGACCTCTCCACAAAACGTCCAATGGTAGCAAGACTGCGAGCCGAAACAATGATTCAAGTCGGAACGGTGATTCAGTCCACATTCTAGAGTTTCAAGCATCGACAGGGCCGGAAGCTTTGCTAAGGGAGAGCACTTCTCCAACCTTTTCCCCTATAGACCCATTTAGTGTTCATGTCTCTCTAGGCCCTGAGACTGATCCATCATCATCGTTATCATTAGAAAGTGTTTCGGACTGGAGCTCACGAGAGCTTGACGATTACTTTGCCACCTTCAACTCTGTTCCTGGTCTGTATAAGCTTTCTCCATTTCCCGATGGCTTAGACGGCATGAGTTATTCAGACTTGACGTCCAATCCTCCAGATTCCTCCCTGCACCACTCCATCAGCGATTGCAACTGTCTCGCGACTGCACTTGGGCTTCTGGGCAAGTCAGAATCCTCTGACTTCGGATCTGTGAAGCAATCGTTCTCTCCCACAGAATCTCTTATTTCGGAGAACGAAAGGGTGGCGGTTTCGGTCGACAATATACTGCAGTGCAGGTATTCCCAAGACTCTCAGGTCCTAATTATTCTTGCACTGGTCGTCTCCAAGGTCCTGGACCGGTATCTAAGAGCGGCCAGAGTCGCCCCGGCGGTACAAGGAGTCACACCGCAGAATCTGCATTCATCGTCGGCCTTCGCGCAGAAGCAGTATCCTCAGTCAGGTATGGCAAAAGCCTACGTCCACGGCGAGGACAGTGTGCGGACAGCTGGACAGCTCGTTCTTGGGGAGTTGCATCGTGCATTAAAGCTCGTGCATGGATTGACAGCGCGGCTGAATGAACGTGGAAGTGGCTATAGCACTCCGGACTGGACGCGTGGAACAAGTCCCGCAGGATTGTCCCAGAAAAGCTTTGATGAGATGAGCATGATATCTTTCTCTTCCACAATGCTCGATCAATTGGGGACGGATCTTCGCGGGCAGCTAAAGTCTGTAGTTGCAACAATTACTGGGATGTTGCAAGGCGCCACTGAAGGTTGATGGAAGTCCGAATCTGGTACGAGTAGCTTCTGGGGAATAGTCCTCTGCAACAGATCTGCTACGGTTTATGTGTATATTATGCTAGCGTAATGCTGTCAATAGTTACCCTTAACGCTGATTTGGCTGTCTAGAAGATCAGATAATCAAACATATGGATGAACTCCGTACTCAGTACCAAACACCTGCAGAGGTATATGGGATGCTATCCCCTCGAGTTTTCACTCGATTAACTAGGCAAGGAACATCAAAAACATGGCCCTGAAGTACCCTGAATGTAAACTTTAGGCCTGAATCGCTAGAATTCAGGCTAACCCCTCCCCCCTAAAATATTAGGTGCGTAGTTCAATTGACTCGCTTAGTTGTGCACGGGCCAGATTTTGAAAACTGTCTCTTCGGAGAAATACGTGGCTCGCGCACGACTGTATTGATTACGATCTTTTAATACAAAAAATATATATAAATAATAACAAAATCAGAGTATACAAAAATTTTAAGTCGGTATAAACTATATGCAGAATTTGAGGATAATGGCATTAGAAATAATAGGTATATTACTAATGTGTGGTGTCTTAATTCCGTATTCTAGTACTGACTACCTTTGCCATGTATTTCTCCTACGAGGAGACTGTCTCGCCGTCGCACTCGAGGAGATAGGATGGATAAGTCTTCTTTCAATTCGGCTGTATATCGGGCACAACGGGGATATTATCCGTTTATGGGATACATTCCAAGTTGTGTTGCTTTGAGTAAGAAATATTTCTGTCCTTCAAACTCTTACTGCTCTTATACTTTCTGTTACTTGTTATTGTTCAATCTGTACTATGAAACCATTGTCTTATTTCACTTCCTTTGCCTTTGCAGCTTTGAATTTAGCTTATGCCAAGTCATCCCAGAAAACTTCCCGTTCTTCATACAATCATATATTAGTATAAAGATAATGTAAAAGAAATTACGACTATTCTAAATAAACTAACGCTAACTAAATTTGAGATATAAGTAACTGCTTAAAGGGGCTTTTGATCTGTTAGGGCTAGTATACACTAGGGACTAAAATCTAGATATAGGTTATAAACTGCTGGTTTTGAATTTTAATACCAAGTCTAGCAATGAGAGTACTTGCGACTTAGCAAAGTATTAAATATTTTTTAAATATATATATAATAATATTTATAACTATTTCATATTTATACTTTTTAAATACAACAATCTTATATATAGCTAAATAAGCAAGCAAATATATCGTTTTAGTTTAAACTAATTAAATATTCATGGTTTTTAAATGAATTACACCCTTTCTATTTTTTATTTTGATTTTTGTTGGTTACACCGGGGGAATTAGGTCAGGAACGGTATGAGGCGGCAGTGAGGCATCGCAGGCAGTCAAGCGTGCAAGAACCAAATCCTATTCGAAGATCTAAAGCTAAGGAGATAAGGAGAAGCTCTTAAGGAGCAGAGCAGGTATATATATCTAATAACCCCGAATTAGGCCTCTTAAGGCTCTAGTAGCTTTCGCTGGCCCGGCCGGGGAAATTGGAGTTACGCAGGATTCTAGGAGTCACGAGATGGATGGCCTATATTGGATTATTCTATAGCTTAGCTTTTATAGAGTCTTTGTTAACCTGGGTTGGCGAAGATTCTACCAGCTCCTGCTAACCTGGGTTTACAGAGACCCTATAAACCAACTTAATGTAGGCAGGCTATATCGTTTCACGGTACCGCAAGGGTGGCAAAGTATATATACTCTCTTTGTCCCTTTTGTCGGATATTTTCAACAATAATCTTATTCCTATAGAGAGAAGTGCCATATATATAGACCTGGAGTCCATAAGGTTGCCTATTGCTGCCTATTTATTATGACTCATAGAAGGCAACAGCTGTCCTTGCCTATATTTGTTGTCTATATTCAACACCTTTTATATATATAGAGATAAATTTCCCTTTGCTTTAGACGTAGATAATAGTCCTGTACTTGCCTTTAGCTTTAACTCAAAGTATAATATGTAATACCTTTTCTGCTTGCATCTAGACTTCTAGTAGTACTAGTAAACTAAATTACTCTAAATTATATAAGCTCCCTCACAGAAGCCTTTTTGTCTAGCTGGCTATTTAACCCTCTCTTTGTATTTTGTTAAGTAAGATAATACTTACCTTATCTAGAGTTAGCGGATTACTATAAGTAACGACTGTAACTAGAGTTTCAAATATATTATCTAATTCCAGCAAAGCAACAAATATAATCAACTCCTCAGAAACAACTACTTCTATCTTGTACAGGGCTAACTCAATTCCTCTAAGCTTATCCAAGTATTCAGATACCCCCTTCTCAAGTACTATAATAAAATGACTCTTTCACATGTTGTATCTAGCCGCGTATCCAGTACTTTGGCATACCTCCTTCAATCTCTTCCAAATCAAAACAGGATCCCGAAGGTCTCGTACATATTGCTTAGTATTATTATCCAAGTATAAAAAGATCTCCTACCCCGCCACTTCGAAATCTAAGACCATCTAGATTCTATGATCGAGTTCTTTAGAGATCACCACTGCAGATCAACTCCGCAAGAAGGCTTTCACTGTCTCACCCCACATAACCCCTTGCTTGTAAAAGTGCATTGCTGGAATGCTTCCCTCTTTGAGCCCATCAATAGCAGTTGCCAAATCTTCCCCTAGCCCCTCGTCCTTGATATCTTGCAGTGGGTAAAGATATGTCTTGAAGTTGAATACCAGCGCTTTGGTTTGTGGAAGGCGCCACAACATCTGGCGCTCACATCGCAGGCGTGTCTACCTCTATTAGCCGCTGATGACCGGTCCTAAGCTTAGTAGCGAGAATTTTTTTACCTTGTCCATATCAATTTCTTTGGCCTCAGTTTCGTCCCCATCATATAAATGGCTCCCGCTCGGCGTGTAAAGCTCATCGTGCGTCGTAATAGACCACTGTCTACCATTAGTACCAGCTCCTACTCGGCATTTTTCGAGGCTAGAAAACTTACATTGCTCCTTTTCACGATCCTGCCCACCTCCAAGCGCTCAAAGAATCGATCCATACTTATCTCCAATTTTTCTTTATACCCTGGGACAGGGCCGTGAATATCGCGTAGCTTTAGGCCAAATTTCTCCTTCACGTTAAACCCACTTGGAAAACACGTCACGTAGCCCTGGAGCACGTACCCATCGCCATCTTCACTAGGTATCAGAAGGAGGAATTCCTCATCGAGATGCTCACCGAGGATTTCGAATGCGCGTATCGGGTCCGTTGGTGGGGCGAGGGCGATAGGCTGCTTGGTGACCATGTTGTAAAGATGGGTCGACTTCTTAAATAATAGAGGGCTGGTAAGTCTGAACATTGATGGATAGCGGACTGGAAGATAGATGTTAAATAGGTAGATATAGAGCTCGTCGACGGCGGGTTTTATGAGCGGAGAGGCTTGGAGAACAATGTCTCTGTGCTCAGATATGATTTTACGGCGAATGTTGACGCGAGAGAGGTAGTTCTTGTCCATTTCGATTAGCTCGTCGAACTTTGAAATTTCCAGAGCTTGCAATCGTTAGCTTTCGGTACCGTATTTAGAAGATATGCGGTCTGGAGAGGCATCGTACCCATAGTTAGATGGTATTTTGGCTTGAAAGACCGGAACTTCAGAGGCTCGGTTGTCTGCCACTGGAAACCCAGGCGAGGATTCAGATCATCGACATACGCCGCTAATTTGGGGTTTTCTACACCAATATTCTCTCCTTTCTAGAATTTTGTCAGTCACTCTATGATAGGAAAAGCGCAGGGCATCCCAGCATCAGCTGGGACGATATTCAGCGTCAGACTTCTGCTACCACACCTTTTTCTGCACCTTGCGACTATTGTATCTTCTAGACCATCCATATATTCCTAGGATAGTGAATATCGTATACAGCGTAATGCTAACCGGTTTGGCCCAATCACCAAAAAAACCAAGTACATGGGTGACAACCCAATCCATTGTTAGCTCCGTGACTCAAACTGAAGCCCAAGATAAAGATGTACACAAACGCTAAACGCGAGGTCAAAAGAAAACACCCGGGTAGAAAGGAGGTGCAGAATGAACACTGAACATTGAATTAGCCTCCAATGAACTTTATCAAGAGGTTGAGATAAGATTATGTCACGTATGATATAAAGCAGGAGAAGTAACCAAAAGATGGTTATATAAATTCTACTCTACTAGAAATAATACGAGCCTGATATCTATACACAAGTAAGCTCGGGTAAGCAAGAGCACCGGATTCCGTTGCTTTACTAAGCCGTATGAAGCTTATCTGAAACTTAAGGCACCTAAGTTATATAAAAGTGGGTTAAACGCGCCACGCGAGATAACTATTTTTTTATAATATAGTCCCTATCTTTATCAATATAGATGAAAGAGACTAGCATTTAGGGTAGCGGAGCTCAGGACCACAGCAGTAAGAGCAGGCTAGTCCACGATTCCTGAGGCATCGATTCTGGTATGGATACCATCAGGATCGGCTGATGGAATTGATTCCTTAGTCGATTTCTTAGTGATGATTCCTTAATACTCATCACCTATCTCTACTTAATTACTCTTTTCTCTTTCTCTATTTTTTAATTCGTGTGACTATAAAACATGGATTCTGAGGCAGACTCCTCCTTTACTCCTTCTACTTCATTTCAAAGCGCTTCAAAGCAATCAAGAAGTCAAGTTTAGTCCGCGGTATGGGCTCACTGTCGTACGACATGTGGTGATGAAGATCCTGATCCAAAATTAAAATATTGTACTTATTGTACGACTCTCCCAACATGTTGTACGAAGATCAGTGCCAATATGCGAAAGCATCTCAAGGGACAGCATAATATTGATGTCGAAATTATTGGGAGTCGAGTTCAAGCAATAACGCTTCAGCAATTAGAGCAGCTTGACCTCGGAGCAGAGTTGTCAGGCCAAACAGAGGAGATCAATGCTCAAGTCTTCCAAAAATAACTCAATTAAGATGTAATTAATGAAGCTTTGATTTCATTAATCGTCGTACGAAATCTCCATTTTCGAATAGTTGAGTGGCCTGGGTTTCATAATTTTTTTGCTAAGTATTAAAATCGGACGGAAAACCAAAGAAGCTTAGCAAACTCACAATAACTGCCGATTTTATCGACTACATTGAGGAGAAGCATGTAAAGGTCATTCTCGCGCTTCGTGAGGAGAAAGGCCGTGGTGGGGAAGAGAAATTTGCTGAAAGCTCGGGGCCGTTATTATTACTGACAACTCTGGCACGATTGACAACCCTTTGTCGAGAAATTGAAGCTCATCTTTTAAAAGTGGAGGATCTTGTGTGGGAATCTTTATATTATCAACCTTGCCGGAGAGCTCGGTCATGAACTTTTTCCAACCATTTCATCGAGTGACTCTAGAAACTCAAAGACACCGTGCAACACTTACTTTTCACAATGTATATTCTTGTACGATTCTTTAATGTTGAAGTGAAGCCTGGCAACCTAAGGTATTTGTTGACATTAGCACGTGTATCTCAGGCACATCTCACTAGTTGTCGTCCATATGTGTGTGGCCTGAAGATTCCCATAGTTTATTCTATACAGCACACAGTTGCAAGCAGACAAGTGACAGAGAAATTATACCTGATTTGCCCTAATTGAGTCCTGCTTCAAGCCCTCGAGACCTCGTTATGTTTATGACATCACTCATCCGATTGGCTGGAGTCGTTATTTCCAAAAGCTGATGTGAATAGCTTCAATGCAAACGCTAGTTGATCAGGGATAGCGTACTTGAGAGCTATGAACTCAGGGCATCTCTTATACTTGTCAATACAACCTTTGGACCCTACTACTCTGAAATACGGTTTAAGTTTCTGTTATCTCTTCCCGTACTACGAAAGAACCTAGTGAACTAGCCGCAAATGTCCTGTCCTCTCCTACTGCCGATCTATTTTGTTACTTTAATTCCCAACCCCTCCTCAATCTTTTCGCGCATATCAGTAAATTCTGCCAGCTGGAAAGATCAACAATATTGCTTCGTATGAATCTATCGCATCTTACACGACATCGGCACAGGGAAAGTGATTCCCAGCCTCCATAGAGCCCAGAACAGCATCAAGTTCTTTGCAAAATCCCTGCACTTCCGTGATCGTGTTATAGTGCACGAAACTGACCCGGATCAGTCCGTCCTCGTCCAGCCTTAACACATCGTGCGTGGGCCTGGGAGCCCAGTTGTTTCCCGACGAGATTCTGAACCGGCCTAATTGATTGACACTATCCGCCACGACCCTAGAGGACTTTCCGATCACTTGGAACGTAATCAATGAGACGCGATTTTCGGGATCGGATGACTTCTCGCCGAAGATACGAAACAGCTGGGGGCGGCGTCTCAAGTAGGTCAAGAAGACGTTCTGGAGAACTGCTTCCTGGGCTATGATCTTGTCCCAGCCCACCTGACCAATGTAACGGACGATAGGAACCAAGGACTCCTCGAGCTCGTACGTATTGCAACCTAGACGCAGGCGCCAGTCGAGACCCGGTATCTCATCGAGGAAAAAGTGACTTATGCTCTTCATCGAGCGCTGTTGAACGCTGCGCCGACCGTAGAGCTGTGAGATATGTGGGCCAAAGATCTTGTACCAACTGATGCAGTAAAAGTCGACGTCGAGAGCTCTAACGTCAATAGGTCGGTGTGGCGCCCACGCCACTCCATCAACAATAAAGATAGCGCCAGGGATGTTATGCACCATATCTGCAATCTGGCGTATGGGATGGATTGTACCGATAACGTTAGAGACATGATTACAAGCGACAATGCGCGTTTTGGGGCTTAGAAGCGGCTCCAATGTCGAGAGACTCAGACATGGGTCATCACCAGGAGGCGGTGACCACCATTTGATGGCAATGTTCAGGTCTTTGGCCAGCGAGACCCATGCTCCAGCACTAGCTTCATGGCACATGCTGGACACAACCATCTCGCAGTCAGAGTTTAGCATGGGTCGTAGTGCTTGACCTAAAGATCGAAAAAGGAAAGTGGCGCTTGGTCCAAAAGCTGTTTATGTTAGCCAGGTGCCCCAATTCTCATAAGGGATGGCTTTTCGTCTTGTAGATGAGGAAGAGAACGAATTTAGAGCAGCCTTGGTTGAGATATACGATGACAGGGGCAGGTTATAGCCAAAGCCTAGAGCAACTTACCAATTTCATCTGGAGAGGCATTCATAAAGGCAGCAAGTTCCCTGAGGGTGTTTTCCCGTTGTTCTGTCACCTTGCGGCTTCCCTTGTCATCAAGACCTGGATCGATGGGAAGTGAGCACATGTACTCTCGTGCTTTTTCGATAGCACCCTTATATACGGCAGTTCCAGCGGCGTTGTTGAAAGCGACCGTTCCCTCGTGCAAAGCTGGGAAATTTTCGCGCACCAACTCCATATCTATGGCGTCGAAGGACGGTGTTTCGGATGTTTTAGATATTGCAACAGACTCGGTGGACGAGTCACTTTCTATAAAAGCTGGAGTAGGTAGGAAGCCAATGTTGATGAGTTGTGTGATGTTCGCGTTTATTGCAGCCTCAACTCCAGCAGTAGCTTGTGAGGGCCCGTCTGGAACGCCGAGTGGTTCATCATTCGCTTCAAGCATGTACATCAATGGAAACATAACGTGTTTTTCTTGTTTGATCTCAATGGCTTGTCGGAGTCGAGAGAGCCATTGCTCTCGAGTAGCAGGATGGATGTCATAGTCAAACTGGTTTCTGAGAAGTGCCCATAGATCCTTGAGTGTCATGCCGTCCAGAATTTTCGTCACCAGGTCGCAGTCTTCCTCAAAAACGGATCGCAGAACCTGATGTGACACACGAGTAACATCAGCAACGAATAGCCAGCTGTCTTCATCCTGCTCGTTATAGCAACCAATCTCAATTGAGGCAGCGATGAGTCTCCAGATAAAATCAGCCTTATTCGCAACACCCCGTTGAGAGTCTCCGATGATGTACCCTGGTTTAACCACACGGATATGCCGCACTTTTGACTTCCTGCCTTCCTGCTTTGAAAACCGCTCAATGATGAGTTCAGATACGACTTTTGATCGTGCGTAACCACATCCATTGGCAGCTTTTGAAGTATATTTGGCGTCATCTTTACTGTCAAAACTGAGCTGCTGCCCACCAGATACAAAGACAAAACTGTGCAGTGGCGTCTCGCGACCACTAACTGCTTTCAAAAGTTCAACCGTCGACGATACATTTGTTGATTTGACACTGTCATAGTCCAGATTATAATGAACTTTGGCGCCATTATGGATGATCGCGTCAATGCTTGAAGATGATTTTCCTCGAAGTATCTGCCAGTGGACGTTGCTTAGTCCAAGGTGAACTTTAGATAAATCTCCTTGCCAGACATGAAGTTTTGAGTGGAATGTCGCTTGCCACCATCCCGCTGCGGTTGCCATTTCAATAAGGCGGGCCCGTATATCTTTTTCACTAGACCCTCTACCTAGCACAAATATGTCGCAATTTGACCTAGTGAGCAGTTGTCGCAGAATCTCGAGTCCAAGGAAGCCGGAAGCCCCTGTAAGAAAGACTCTTTCTACCTTAGATGTAACATAATCCTGCTGCAATGTATGACTAATAGATTTGAGTTGAATATTGACTTCGTCTTCAAGGGTTGGATCTGGGCTTTGCTTCTTCAGGTGTGGGAGGTGGAATTTGTTGGTATCGACGATGGAAGCAATTGTGCGTATTGTTGACTTGGAGCTCAGTATCTCAGCCATGGGGACTTGAACTTTGTAGCGCCTGTTCAGAAACGCCGCAAGAGACATGATCTGAACAGAGTCAATGCCGCCCGACTGTAGATTGAAGTCTAGCTCTTCAAATGTCTTGCGGCAATATTCATCGTTTCCAGCAACAATGCGTGCGTACTCATTTGCTATTTCTCTTGCAGTGGACTCGTGAGTAGCTAGTCTATCGCTTTGTTGAACCTGTCTTATGGATGGCGTATCTGAACGTATAGCCTCTAAGTTAGAGATCCACTCGTTGATAAGAGCCCTGTCAAGCTTCATTGACGCGCTCTGTGGCATTTCAATAAGTACGAGGAGCTCATTAGGAATCATATAGTCAGGAAGTCGTGTAGACAGGAAGTGTCTGACATCGGAGATCGTCACGATGGCATCATGCTGTACCGAGAATTTGGCTTGGGATGGAGGCCGGTTGTTGTGTCCGTCACATTGGACAACAGCCACCAGCTTGTTTTTGAGAGTGCCTTTTGTGACTAGAGTTACCATACATCGCCTGATTCCAGGTAGGCTACTCAGGTGGTGTTCAATTTCACCAAGCTCAATCCGCTGACCATGATATTTAATTTGACTGTCTCTGCGACCAACGAACTCAAAGCATCCATCTAGCGTATCGATGCTGTAGCGAAGCAGGTCACCAGTCTTGTAAAATCGTCTTACTGGGAGTTCCAGACTGACTGACCAAGCGGGATCCTTAATGATGGAAACACTAGTTTTATCCGGTCTGTTGATATATTCTCGTAGCACGGCGGGTCCGCCGATAACAAGCTCTCCAACCGCTCCAATGGGGGCCAGTTTATCATGATTATTAGGATCCACGAGTATGCAAATCGAGTGATCCAGCGCGTAACCGAGGATTTCTGGCCGGTCGGCCACCTTTCCTGCGATGCAAATTCCTGCCTCCGCGGGCCCGTAAGCCGAGATGAGTGAAAGACCCTGGATAGCTGACCATTTCTGAACTACATCTTCCGTAAGTGCTTCTCCAGCGAATATAAGAGTCTTTAGTGTAGGAAACATGTTAGGGTCAAGGAGATTAGCGAGTGTCGGAGTGAAGAGCGCCAGGGAGACATTATAGTCTGCGCAAACTTTCGGAATATTGAACCTTCGATCTTCTTCGTTTGGAATGCAGACACATCCATGAAATGCCAGTGTTGTGAAGATATCTGTCATGAAGATATCCCATGTCGATGCAGAAAATTGTAATGTTCGCACGCCTTGGTAGCTACAGGCTATCCCCTCCAGCATGAATCTACTTGAGAATGCGGCATGCTCGATGATTATACCTTTTGGTTTTCCAGTCGACCCAGACGTGAAGATGAGGACAGCAGGGTCATCAGGCTGCACTTGGGGCAACTCTGGGGTTTCTCTAGTGACATTATTGAAAGACTGCATGGTATCCGACGAGATTGGCACGATTGTATCGACAAACCCTGCAAAACTGGAGATTTGAGATGGAGAGACCACCACCACAGTTGCATGTATCTCCTGGACAATTTCCCGGACTCGAGCGGATGGCTGGGAAGGATCAATCGCAACCAGTGCTCCGCCTGCTTTGAGAATCCCGAGAACAGCAACGACCATCCAAACGCTTTTCTCGAAAGAGAAAGGAACATATTGTCCTTTCTGCACTCCTATTTGCATGAGCTGAGCTGCAAACTTGTTTGATACTATATCCAATTCATCGTAAGTGAGTACCCCATCCCATGCGTGCACAGCAGCAGCAGATGGGATAACTCGAACAGACTGCCGAAAAAGCTGGTGCACGCACATGGGTGTATCATATAGTAGGGAAGGCATGAAAGATTGAATGGCCCTCTGGTCTACTCTACTAATGTTGATAGGGAGATGGCCTGAGCTTCCTGTATTGGAATCAATCTCCAAGAAAGTACTCCATAGAGCTGAAATGAACTTTTGAGGCACTGATGACGGTTGGGTGTAAAGGTGAAGATTCGCCGGGCCTTCTTCGGACAAGTTCAGGACGTAGCTGAACCCTTCAGAGAGATGATGGACATCAGAGAAACCGACAGCAGTATTGACCTTACTACCGTGCTTAGAAACTTCAAATGAGCGGCGTGTTATTTGGGGGGTACTGCCAAGAGCAAGGTCGGCTGATAAGTGCGAGACCACTAATTGTACGGATGTGGATGATTTTGTAGCCAGGTCGCCAATGACTACAAAGGCAACCATGTCGGACATCACGTATGTATGGAGCAGTATTGCCCAAATTTTGATCAAGATATCATGCTGCTCGGCCTTCGATTTCGAGACCCAAGAGAGTGATTTTGCTAATCTTATCCGCGTATCTTTTGCTTTGGATCTTGTGGATAGCGTCGGTAAATGTGTTGATGGGATGTCGATATCAGAGTCGACCCCTGCACGTAAAGGCTGCTGTGCATGTCCATTCTTGTCGGGGAGTCCATCTCCGACATAATCAAGGAGCCCTCGTGAAACCATATTGCAATGAATGTAGTAGTCAGTCGCACGAAGTGAATTGGGTGTCAAATGAGATTTAGCAGTTGGCTAATAGGCACAGGGTTAGATTGCAAATGCTTTTTCTTCGCAGACGCTCTTATATACACTGGTATGAAATATACAGAAGCGTTCGCTATATATGTAGGCCAGGGGAGAATTTTTGAATGAGAGTAACAGATTATTGCAATACGACTGGCTGTAAGTTGAATCAATAATAGTTACTGAGTCTAGCTCATAAAACGCACACCCGCTATTCCCATCGAATCTTTCTTTGATTAGTCGGGCCGGAAGCCCTGTATCAGCTTATAGAGACCTGTAGGTAATATCAACAGCGGCTCATCATTTCAGTGTCAGTATTGTAGTATTAGTATTGCAGTATTAGTGTCAGTATTACAGTGTCAGCTTTGCAGTGTCCGTATTACAGTGTCAGCATTGCCAGTTCCGCTTCTGCCTCGGAAATTCCGGATGAAATATCCCGAGCACCGGGTTCCGGTACAAACAAAACTGCCCATACAAGTTCTACATTCTTTGAGTGGAACTCAGATCCGTTGGACGAACGCTTATGAAAAAATTCCCATTAGGTATTCAACTTTCCGGAGTCTTTCAAAGTCTATTGTGCAATTAAATCGCCTCTTTTCGAATATCTATGATGGCGGAAAAAGAGTCTGAGATTCAAGATGCTACGGCATCACCTAGCTATGTGTACGGTGACAACCATTATCTTGGTGGCCAATAGTTCTAATCATGTTCTAGCAAGCAATCAGGTAGCCTTGAAAAACAAGTACAAGACAATCAATCAACCGAATGCAGACTAGGCGCCACGTCAACACTACCGGATGATGGGCGTGTTGCTACAGATGAAGAGATTGATAATCTCTTACATGTAGTCGATGATATACCGTTTCGTACGTGGATAGCGTGTATACTAGCCAGCTGTGAGCGATTTGTGTGGTATGCGGCCACTACACCTTTGCGTGAGTGCTAGCAAGTTCGAGCATAGCTACGAATAATAAAGCTAACGGCTGTTCCAGAAAACTATATACAGCATGCTGCCGGAGGTGAAATCCCCGGCACTCTCGGGCTTGGGCAATCCACGGCATCTAATATCGTTAATGCATTGATGATCTCGTCGTACATGACATCGATTCCAGCTGCAATTGTCGCAGATGGATACGGCCGCTATAGGACAATGTTTTGGGCAGCTGTGTAAGTCAGAAGTCAGTACGAGCCACTGTGTCCTGAGTGCTGAAGCTATAACAGTATAGAGGCCATCGGCACATCAATACTCCTGGTAACCTCGATTCCTGGTGTTCTTCATGCTGGTGCTGGCCTCCCTGGCGTAATCGTTGCCTGTGTGTTCCTCTCCGTCGGCTCTGGTGCATTTAAAACTACTGCAGTTCCTTTCATAGGCAAGAATTCATTCTTACAGATCTTAAGGAATGCTTCTAAATTGTCATGTAGCCGACCAGTATGACGAGACTGAGTTCCGTGTCAAAGTCTTGAAATCCGGCGAGAGAGTTGTAACGAGCAGGGAATTGACAATTACATATATCTATAATGCGTACTATTGGTAAGTCTGGTCTTCGGATACGCATCGCCTAGTTCTACTAATATGAGTCCGTGATAGGGGTGAGAGTGTTGGTGCCTTATTCGCTGATAGCAACCCACTTGTTGAACGGTACGCGGGGTTTTGGATAGCATATTTGATCCCATGCTGTCTCATGTGGTTGACACTTATGCCAATTCTGCTGGGAAAATCAAAATTTGTTAGAACGGCACCAAACTCGAATGTCATGCCCCAAGTTGGGGCAGTGTTGTGGCGTGGAGTGAACGGCGGATTTAACATGGACGCTGCAAAACCAGCAGTACAGCGCGCCAAATATGATCGGGTCGTTCCGTGGAGCGAAGCTTTCACCGAAGAGGTCAAGATTAGTCTACAATCATGCCGTGTACTGTGAGCCTATTCTCTTGGCCCTCGTATTGAATTAGCATACTGAATTCTTATAGCTTTCTCTGTCCGGTATTTTGGCTTTGCTTCAACCAGATGTTCAATAATTTGATCTCTCAAGCTGGCCAGATGGTGACGTACGGTATTCCGAACGACATGATGAAGGCGACAGGCTGCATAACAATTATTGTTGTCACCCCTATTGTACAAAAGGGGCTTTACCCATTCCTTACACGCCACCGGATCCAATTTGGCCCCATTGCCCGTATAACTCTAGGCTTTGGAATGGTCACAGTCGCAACGATATATACGGCCATTCTCCAGCACCTGATCTACACCACGGGGCCATGCTATGACCACCCACTTACTTGCCCAGCAGGCGGAAACAATAATACTCCAAACCATATCAGCGTGTTCCTCCAGATCCCCAATTACTTCCTTGCTGAGGTAGGCATGATCTTTTTCTGCACGACGGGGACAGAATTTCTCTATAACAGAGCGCCAGACAGCATGAAGAGTCTGCTTCAGGGAGTCTGGTTCGCTTTAGCAGGAATTGGTGGCTGTTTGGCTTTGGCGTTCAACGGATTGGCCTCTGATCCGCGGTTAGTCACTATGTACTCTATCCAGGCCGGCTTGCTGGGTGCCAGTACAGTGCTTATGTGGCTGATGTTTAGGCATCTGGACAAGGAGAAGACGACTATGCTGTAAGAGTCGTAGTTATTCTAGAGAAGAGTTTCATTAGTGTGAACTACGTTCAAATTACAGTGAATTGGCAAAATCCAAAGGTCATATTTTGTTTTCAGATGGGTTGATATAATGCCATTTGAGAACCTGAAAGACATTCATTCCTTTTCCTCAAAATGGGTGCGGGGACTTAGCATGTTTATGTATGTTAACAACCAATTTTGCACTCACCCACTCAAGTACCCATGGGGAGTTCGTCCTCCTATGGGTACCATTCAAGGAATAACCCCCCGCCCCCCCCCCAATTTCGCACCCTATTCAGCAGCATTCATGGTTGTAGGACTCGGCGTAGCGATATGATCTGGAATATGCTGGATGACGGAGTTAAGCGGAAAAAGTGGAAGCCATGTGATGATGACAGTTCGGACAATGAAGAGTACTTACAGATCTGGAGAGAGGTCTATAAAGATGGAGGACAAGTTTATAGCGTGGGAAGAGGAATGTAAGACCGGAAAAATGAGCGAACACTTGCTCAGAAGATAGATAACAGGTCTATTGTGGCAATGAAAATACTGCAGATCGAAAAGAAAAGAAAACACGGGAAGGTGGGAAACAGGTGTTTCAATGCTTTTTATGTTATAGAGTATGAAAAGCATCCAACCACATGCAATAATCCAAACCTTTCATTTTGTTGAAGTTGTTGGGATTTGTGATTCAGTGTACGCTGTACAGCTGTAGCTTTTATACTGGATGTATATATATATAGGGCTCACCTCACTTGTGCATCAAATCAAGTCGTCAACCTCTATCAAAAGTGCAACAGAAGTGAGCACCGGCGGCCAACACGTGCGTTTCAGGCACGTCTCACTAGTTGCCCTCTATATATAGCCCAGGCCGTGATAAGGATCACATGTAATCACGTATTTTACGTGTGGTATATCAGGTGTTGAAGTGAGGCCTGGCGGCCTCAGGCAAGTATTGACGCCATCACCTGTGTTTCAGCACATCTAACTAGCTGCCCTCCATATGTGGCCTGAAGACTTTCATAGTTTACTCTGGACAATAACAGACAAGTGAAGACAGTAGATGACAGCAAGAGGCTGTACGCTGTTGGCAATATACTTGATTTACCCTGCTTCAGGCACTCCTAAACCGCGTTGCGTTGATGGCATATAGTCATCCGATTGGCTGGAGTCGTCAATGCCAACATCAGGCCTAATTTTTCCAAAATAAAGCACAACGACAACACTTCAACACGACACACTCACTTTTTATATTAGAATTCAAACCTATTAATTCCAGTCTACCTATTGATCTCAAATATAATTCTCTTATTACGCTTCTCCAGACGTCCTTTTTTCACGAGCCTTTTTCTATGTATCAGATCCTATTACCGATCCTACCCTCTTGGTGGTGTGATTATAACACTCCCACAATACATTCGCGGTGTCTCAAATCTGGAGACCTCAAAACTGCTGATCAATGTCTGTGGCTCGTGGCCCACCAGCTGAAGACTAACGATGCTGACTGCCAACCAGAGAGCCGCATTGTAGACACGCATTGTAGACATTGAGTAGCCTCCATTAGTCTTCCACATTCTCCGACCGTGGATGGATGGCCGTTCCTACAGTCCCTAACGAAATCGGCTTCCCCTCAAACTCACTTTGAAGGCTTCAATGCTGCTCGCTTAACAGGGATCCCAAAATCCGCCTTACCAGAAAGGGCTAGATACGGTATAGGATCTACCGAGCGACAACCGGCTTCTACAATACCCCGAAAACAACTTGTAATCGTGTAGGCGCTTGTAGTTTTATAGTATAGTAGAAGTGCTGTATCATAGAAATTCCTCCATATAGGTATAGCTTATACAAAGCGGCATTAATATATACTATTACCGTGTTAAGGGAATTAGAGGCCGATTATATGTAATAAGGCACGGACACACGCTTACTCCTTATTTATAAGCTCTCTCCTCTCCCTCTAAGTTACTTAGTCTTTCACTTAATACTACAGTAGCAGTTTACTCTATACTCTGACAAATATATCACGTTATAGTGTGGGAGGATATTGGTCACATTACACCAAGAGGGCAGGAATAATAACAGGATCTGATATGTAGAAAAGGCTCGTCTGAGAAGGGCAACTAGAATAGTGAAATAAACAGATTATAATTAGATCAATAGTTAGATCAGTAAAATGATTTGAATTGAGTGTTAATATAAAATGAGTGTGTTGTATTCAAGTGTTGGTGTTGTGGTGGGAGCGACGCTGGAAAAATCAGGACCTGATATATTATGTATATAACACGTGATTCCACGTGATCCCCACCACAATAGATATTATTCAAGGACATGGGAGAAGTAAAGGTGAAGCTTCTAGAATATTCTCGGCTAGTTCGTAACTAGTATATTATGTCCACCTCCCTTAAGCCCTCTCTATCAAAGTTATTAAAATAATAAGAAATGACAAGAAGCAAGATTTAGACTTAATATATTAAGTCTTCGACGCTAGGGTTGGAGTCTAGTTTATTGTAACAAGGAAGCGAGGGCATCTTGTGAGGCGAGCCGGTGCGGGTGAGTCTCGGCCAGCGTCGTTTTATGAATCCGGACGACCTGCTCGAGCAGCTCGATGGCTTCAGTGACCTGCCCATTGGCCTGGTATACCCTAGCGAGAACATGTTGTGAAGCGAGCCGGTCCGGGTGAGTTTCGGCCAGCGTCGTTGCACGGATCTGGACGACCTGCTCAAGTAGCTCGATAGGTTCAGTGACCTGCCTATTGGCCTAGTATGCCCTAGCGAGCTCATGCAGTGAATCGAGCTAGTCCGGGTGAGTCTCGGCTAGCGTCGTTTTATGAATCCGGACGACCTGCTTTAGTAGCTCGATGGCTTCAGTGACCTGCTTATTGGCCTGGTATACTATAGCGAGAACATGCAGTGAAGTGAGCTGGTGCGGGTGAGTCTCGGCCAACGTTGTTGTATGGATCTGGACGACCTGCTCTAGTAGCTCGATAGCTTCAGTGACCTGCCTATTGGCCTGGTATGCCCTAGCGAGCTTATGTAGTGAAGCGAGCTGGTTTGGGTAAGTCTCGGCTAGTGTCGTTTTATGAATCTAGGTGACCTGCTTGAGTAGCTCGATAGCTTTAGTGACCTGCTTATTGGCCTGGTATACTCTAGCGAGAATATATTGTGAAGTGAGTCGGTCTGGGTGAGTCTTGGCTAGTGTTGTTGTACGGATCTGGACGACCTGCTCTAGTAGCTCGATAACTTTAGTGACTTGCCTATTGGCCTTGTATGTTTTAGCGAGCTTATATAGTGAATCGAGTTAGTGTAAGTAAGTCTTGGCTAGTATTGTTTTATAAATTTAGACGATCTGCTCGAGTAGCTCGATAGCTTTAGTAGCCTGCCTATTGGCCTAGTATACTATAGCGAGAATATATTATAAAGCAAGCTAGTTTAGGTAAGTCTCGGCTAGTATTATAATATAGATCTAAATGACCTGCTTAAGTAGGTTTATAGTTATTTAGCTCTTTTCTATATTTAATAAACTCCCTGTCTAGAGGTTATATAACAGAAGAAACTCTTTTAATAGCTTATTAGGACTCTTGCCAATTTCGATAAATATCTCTTTTAGAAGGCTACTTAGCTTCAAGTTTTGTTATATATCTAATAACGTCTAGCTATATTTAAAAAGAATAGGAATAACGAGTACCCTAGATCCGAAATCGAATACCTTCTTAATCTCGATATCGAGATAAAACTATAGATATAGCAAAAGCCGTCTCTCTTGCTTTTGTTATATTGTCGAGTCTACTCGAGAAAGTGTAAGAATAGATTTATTAGTTATTTAAGTTATCTTTTGTTACTTTAAGTCTTGACGGTCTTTGGTCCAGATATAAATTAATAGGTATATTGATAATTCTATTAAACTGTCTATATTATATTGTGTAACTAAGGAGAGAGAGACTAGTTTTGAACTAGTTATATTGAGACGAAAAGGATTTTATTGGTGATCCTCTATTATAAGAAAGCTAGGTAATTGTTTAATATAACTTTGAGATATAGTATTTATCTTACTTGTTTTTTTACGACTAGTGCTAAGAACTTCTCTATTACTATCTTATGTGCTCTAAAAGATCTGAAGGGGAAGAATAGTAGAATCTAGTATAGATAAAATTACAAGTAAATCAAGAGTATCTTTTGTAGCTTCGTTTCCTGACTACTAGAATACCTTGGTTAATACTTCAAAGGTTGTATAGATATCGCAATATCTCGATTTCGCCTACTTTGGCTAGAACTTCAAGATTCGTTTTCGTTGCTGCTAATAAACCTGAGGGTATTCGTATAGCAGGTAGTAACCTCTCGCAATATATATATTAGCTTGGATTAATACGAGTATGTGCGATCCGAGAAGTTGGACAACTATCCTCGCTTGATCAGAGTAGGATGGCCACGACTCTTGAGGGATTTTAGCTACTTTAAGGAGAAGTTCTTTCGAATCCTTGTCTCTAAGACCTTCGAGTACTTTATTTGTATCTGGGCTATACCGTTTGCATTTTGCAACACATGACGTTATAAGAATAGCACTGTAAGTTCTAGATAGAAAGTAGACTTGGTAGTCAAAGTTTGGGTTATCGGCATTGTCAAGAATAAGGAGCTAGGTTTGTTTACTACTTGCGAGTACTTCAAGAGTATTATAAATGCTCTCGGCAGAGTGACCAAGCCGCTTTACAATAGTAATAAAGTAGCTCTTGGCAGCAGACACCTTGTCGACGTCGACTTAGAATACTTCCTAGAACCTGTCATTATTAGCTCAAAAAATTATTTTATAAAAAGTATTTTTTAAGCAAGTGTACTGTTTTCGTATCTGACTTGCTACCTTGAGACAAATCTTACTCTTTCCTTGTCCTCTTATTCCTGTAATAACGAACCTCTTTTGCTTATCAGGAGAGGAAGTCGGATTATAGTAAATAGCTTTCTTGATTCGAAGTAGGAGCTTATTATATCTAGTGAAAAGATTATTTATAAGACAAGGTATTATTTAGTATATATTCAAGTTACTTGTCTTTAGTATATTAGTCGAATCAAAGGTAATATAGTAGGGTAGTTCTAGATTGTTTATCTAGGCTATAGTATAATTAGCTTTTAGTGTTGTTCAAATATAATATTATCTCTATTATAGAAAGAGGTAGATTATATAAATACTCTTAATATAAAATATATCTTGATAATTATATAGTATATATAATTAGTCTATATATTACTTATTAGCCTCTATATTACTCTTAATTAACTAGTTTTTCTATACCTTTACTAGTGTCTTAGCTATTATTAGTTTTAGATAGTTAGTTACCCTCCTGAATTCGCTATTAGATATTCTAAACTTGACTATATTAATATAATTATTTATAATAGTAATTAACTCGGTATCTACTTGGTCTGAAACAATAGTCGAGGACCTTAAAACGACGATTATGGCCTTATCAAAAGCTAGTAGTGTAGCTTTGGTCTCGAACGCAAATTTCGTCTCGAAATTACTATTAATAGAGTTATACTAACTAAGTTGTTACTATAGAATTTCTGAGTCTTTTTCAAGAATATTGAGAAGCTTGTTGTTTGTTTTGACAAAGATTGAGGCTATATCGACAAGCCTCTTGCTCTATACTATCCCCTTGTCTTCTTGGTGAGGAGTACTTATAAATATAATATTATATATAGATGTTTTGATAGATCTATAATAATATAAATGGCCGGATTGTGTGGAGTCGGAGTGAATAAGTGTTTATTCTTGTTAGATATTGGAGCTAGATTAAAATATATATCCTTATACTCTTTAGGATAATCCCTCCAAGACTGTAGGCAATGAATACGATAGGTTATATATCTGTCTAGTATAGTTATTAGCTGCCTCAATTCAGGGAGTCAATAATTTTAGATGACTAGTCTATTTTATTACTTCTTCTATAAAGACTTAGATTAGATACAAGTTTCTATATATAATTATAGAGATATATTGTTGATAGTTCCTTTGTACTATATATATTAGTATTGTAACTTTAACTTATTATTCTAGTATTTGGTATAATATTCGGTAGTATATTTGTATTTTGTAGTCAATTTACTTTGTTCCTCGCTGTTTAGGTCTTTTCTCGGTGACTATTAAGGCCGTGTATTGCGACGATACTATAACCTAGAACAAGAATTAGCTGTAATTAACGAATGAAAGGGTCTCTAGTGAGATATACTCTACTATCAAATCTACTCTCTCGACTTATATATTTAAGTTAAATAAGATATTATCGAGAGCCTTATTAGCTGTGACACTCGTAGTTATTACCTTCGTAGCCTTGTTAGCTTTCTTGCGATTTTTCTTTATTCTGAATATATCGTGTAAACTTATAGCTAAGGAGCAAAAAGCCAAGTATAGTATAACGTAGTCTAGTTTATATGTGTAAATGGGCTGCTGTAGAGTGAGGTTAATAAAGTTGTGTATTTACAACGTCTGTCACAACGCTCAGTCTCGTTTGAATATCTAACTGAGTTAGACATTGTCCGATTAGCTACTTAGTAATACTTGGGCCATTATTGGCGAGATAAGCGGATAGTTATAAAGTATCTACCCTTTTCTAATAAGGTGACTATTACTATCCTTGTCTAGCGAGCGAGGCTAGGACTTTCCCAATGAGTTAGAGGGGAAGCTTATTTCGTTACGGACTATAATGGATTTGAATAGAATTTCAATAAAGCCAACTCAACTCTCGGATGTTGAATACTATTTCACAAATTTTGTTATTGTATAGTGGAAGGCGAATTGAGTGTCGCAAAATTTATAAGTTAAGTTAGATAACTTTTTCAAGGAGTTGCAAGTAACTTAAGCCTGTGGCTTGTGTGGCTTGTATAAAGAGGTAACTTAGCTAAAGTTATATCTTGATTGAAACTTTACTAACTTAAAATAAGTTAAGGGTTTGAGAACAAGCTAACTTAGCCTCGAAAGCCAAGTGCTCCAAACGCGCCGTCCAGAGAATCTGTCAGTAGCCCGAAATCGATGCTATTCATGCGAAAAGGACAAAGTGGCCACTTCCTCAGAGTTTCTACAGGCTTCTACGGGCTTCTGCGGGCTTTTATGAGAAACTCCCTCTATTTGCTAATTATGTAACATGACCAAAACCACCAAAAAAATCTCCAAACATCTTTCTAACTTAGGTCAGAATGCCAAACTACCTTCCACTAACTAACTGGGTACTTCCCGACGCGGGGGAACCGTGCGAATCGAAAATCACAAGGACAGTCACGGACCAGAAAACATTGGTCCCAGCGCCACTTCTTGTCAGATAAGTCGAAGTAGCAACCGATACTCACAATATCGAGGCTAGCCTTATTTTTGGTTCCAGTAACGTCTTTGCGTGAAATTTTACGCAGGGCAGTCTCACCCCAGACTAGCGTAGCGGAGGATACAGATCTCCTCGAGAAGATCTTTGTCGGAGTTACTGCGATTTCTTCAGATGCCCGAATTTGCCCATCAATGTTGAGAATAATATTCGAATTCTTGAAAGTGACCTCGTTGGTCTTTTTATCAAACGAATGTGGATTGAGACAGTCGAGAATGTTCGGTTTCTTGTATCTCAGGTCCCCAGACCAGTCTCCGTCCACGAGAACAAGGTAGTATGGTCCTTTATATCTATAGCAGAGATCATACAAGTCATGGCCAACTAAAATAGGCGTCAATCCCATCTCTCTAGCTGAGTTGATCCACCCGTAGTCTTTAAAGATATCGTGCCATATCTGTTGAACCCTCTTCTTTTCAGAAAGATTGACAAGGAGGAGGCGAGAGACATATTTCGCAGATTTTAGAGGGAAGTAATCCACTATATTTTCCCTTAACTCTTGAGCGAGCTCTAGCAACATAATGAATAGGAGTGAAGTGCAATACGATCCCTAGTAACTAGCAACAGTAGTAGTCGGTCTTGACATAGTCAATGTACTTTTAAAAATAGCCGTCAGAAAAGATGTGAGGGGAACGCTACCGCTATATAATATCGTAGTTTACATTCAATTATTACATTCAATTATTCCATTCCTATCCAGAATTGGCTCCTCTCCACAGTGATATTGTTACCTTGGAGTACAATGGGACAGGGTGCACAGCCACAAGTGTCCGGAAGTGGAGCCTGCTTAAAAAAGTTATCTGTAAAATTAGCGACACTCAATGCGCCTTCTACTGTACTGTACATGATTTACAATTGTTTTTGTTGTAACTGGCTTGGTGGTACAGTCGCTTGCAAAATCGGCCTCGCCCCTTTTCGCCTAAAAATATTATAAGCACAGACCACCTTGGTCATTTCTGGCACTGATACCTTGGCTCGCTTGTCATCCGGTGTACTTTAAGATTTATTTATGTACAGTATCAACCGTTTCTGGAAAAGGCTGTTATACAGTATAATAGATGCCTAGTATAACGGTTCGTCAGCTGGCGGCTAAAACGCTATTTCACGTACTTGCGTACTAGTGTTTCGGGGTGGGATAGAGGGGTAGTTTTTGTATCTAGCTTTTATCTCCTTATCTATAGTCCTACTGTAAGATTACTAGTCTTGACTCTTGAGTACCTTCGTTACACCTAGCCACTTTACGAACCCCGTTTTAAAACTGTCTACCAGGTTACATAACCGAAATACCAGATCTTTTTACGAGGTAGCAATTCTTATACTCTGATTATTAGTAATGTCACGGAAAATTGCGCGTCTGAGGCACACAGGAGGAGCTCTCCTGCGGTTACTAAGTACTAACTAATCACTTCGCGATCTTGTATATATAAATAGCTAGGCTCATATAGTTCTTCTAGAATCAAGCGTCTCATTTATCAATATACTACGCTCACTTGAATGCCTTAGCAGGAGTTCGCTCTGTTGGTACAACTATCCCACGTTACGTGACAAGTAATTCCTTTAGAAACTTCTAAATCAAGAAGTAAGTTATTCTAGAAGATTCTCGAAACCGAGTAGCAATTATCAACTTCTATAAAGGCAGACGGTCCCCTAGGACTATGAAATAGAGATAAAAAGAAAAAAATATAGTATATTAAGACTATAATAGTTCTATATTATAAGATTTGTACCCTGTGCGAACTTAAAGGATGAAATTCTCCCTGACGAATGTCCTAAGACAATAATTCCGTTCCAAGTAGCCTGACAAGTCACGCGATATTCAGGAGGTAGCCAGAGAATACTTGAGATGCCTTCTATTACCCAATTACCTGATACTCGTAAAGTTTGTAGCTTGCCGTCAGATGAGAAGGCCACAGACGTGACCGAGTCAGAGTGGCCCTCGAGCGTCTGTAGCGGTGCTCCCGTGGCAGCGTCCCAGAGCCGGACCGTCTGATCGCGTGAGCCCGACACGACCTGCTTGCCGTCAGGTGAGAAGGCTACAGACCTGACCCAGTTAGAGTGGCCCTCGAGCGTCTGTAGCGGTGCTCCCGTGGCAGCGTCCCAGAGCCGGACCGTCTTATCGTCAGAGCCCGACATGACCTGCTTGCCGTCAGGTGAGAAGGCCACAGACGTGGCCCAGTCAGAGTGGCCCTCGAGCGTCTGTAGTGGTGCTCCCGTGGCAGCGTCCCAGAGCCGGACCGCCCTATCGTCAGAGCCCGACACGACCTGCTTGCCGTCAGGTGAGAAGGCCACAGACGTAACCGAGTCAGAGTGGCCCTCGAGCGTCTGTAGCGGTACTCCCGTGGCAGCGTCCCAGAGCCGGACTGTCCTATCGCCTGAGCCCGACACGACCTGCTTGCCGTCAGGTGAGAAGGCCACAGACGTGACCGAGTTAGAGTGGCCCTCGAGCGTCTGTAGCGATGCTCCCGTAGCAGCGTCCCAGAGCCGGACCGTCCTATCGCCAGAGCTCGACACGACCTGCTTGCCGTCAGGTGAGAAGGCCACAGACCAGACCGAGTCAGAGTGGCCCTCGAGCGTCTGTAGCGGTGCTCCCGTAGCAGCGTACCAGAGCCGGACCGTCTTATCACGTGAGCCCGACATGACCTGCTTGCCGTCAGGTGAGAAGGCTACAGACCTGACCCAGTTAGAGTGGCCCTCGAGCGTCTGTAGCGGTGCTCCCGTGGCAGCGTCCCAGAGCCGGACCGTCTTATCGCCAGAGCCCGACACGACCTGCTTGCCGTCAGGTGAGAAGGCCACGGACGTGACCCAGTCAGAGTGGCCCTCGAGCGTCTGTAGCGGTGCTCCCGTGGCAGCGTCCCAGAGCCGGACCGTCTTATCGCCAGAGCTCGACACGACCTGCTTGCCGTCAGGTGAGAAGGCTACAGACCAGACCGAGTCAGAGTGGCCCTCGAGCGTCTGTAGCGGTGCTCCCGTAGCAGCGTACCAGAGCCGGACCGTCTTATCACGTGAGCCCGACATGACCTGCTTGCCGTCAGGTGAGAAGGCTACAGACCTGACCCAGTTAGAGTGGCCCTCGAGCGTCTGTAGCGGTGCTCCCGTGGCAGCGTCCCAGAGCCGGACCGTCTTATCGCCAGAGCCCGACACGACCTGCTTGCCGTCAGGTGAGAAGGCCACGGACGTGACCCAGTCAGAGTGGCCCTCGAGCGTCTGTAGCGGTGCTCCCGTGGCAGCGTCCCAGAGCCGGACCGTCTTATCGCCAGAGCTCGACACGACCTGCTTGCCGTCAGGTGAGAAGGCTACAGACCAGACCGAGTCAGAGTGGCCCTCGAGCGTCTGTAGCGGTGCTCCCGTGGCAGCGTCCCAGAGCCGGACCGTCTTATCGTCAGAGCCCGACATGACCTGCTTGCCGTCAGGTGAGAAGGCCACAGACCTGACCCAGTCAGAGTGGCCCTCGAGCGTCTGTAGCGGTGCTCCCGTGGCAGCATCCCAGAGCCGGACCGTCTTATCGTCAGAGGCCGACATGACCTGCTTGCCGTCAGGTGAGAAGGCCACAGACCTGACCCAGTCAGAGTGGCCCTCGAGCGTCTGTAAGGCCGCGTCCCAATATGCTTGCATTTTAGGCTTTCTTTGGATCCAAGAGGGGATACTCTTCTCAAACTGTCTCTGAACAATGCTCTTTTCTGGGGCAAAGACTAAAGCTGAACAGTATAACTGTAGTGGTGTCCTTTCTATCAATGATTGGTAATATCGAGTAAACCGCTTTGTATCGTAGACAAATTCATATAAACTAGGTGATTTAATAGACTTGAAATAGATTAATAGACTTCTTTCCTTTACTATAAGTATAGTAAGAGTATAGAATTATAGTAAAGACTTACTATAAGAAAATTCTCAAGTTTATATATTGCAAGTATCCCACTTATTACACTTTTTAACAAGCTAAGGGCCTCTATCCAATGAAGAAAGTGCTCCTTTAGAAAGATATAAACAGCACCGTTATCGCCAAGGCAAATTTTATTTTGACTAGCGCAAAGATGGTCTACCTAGTATAAACATGAATAGCCTACTATATTGAGCGGGTCCGGGTCAGGCGGTTTAACACTGTCGATCGAGGATCCAGGGATGTCTAGTCCGTATATATTACGTCGAAGCGTTCTAGACATAATCTCATGCGATCTCGAGAATATCATATAGTGAATATCTGCTGTGCTAGAGGGAAACACCTTCCCAGATGCCTTCTGGAGCAAAAATTCTTTCGCTGACTGATACACAAAGTAGAGGGTATCTTCTCGAATTGTCAAAAATGAACCGCAAAGCCCTATAATCTCCCCAAGCGACTCGAGGTCGTTAGAATAATCCTCCAGCCCGTCGACAAGAGATGTCAGTTCCTTCAGCGTGAGAGGCCGATACACAATCGCCACACTGGCAAGGATCTGCTTACAAAGGTTGACATCTTCTTTATCTTCCATAGTATAGATATGGTCTATCATTTGCTCATAGAGAGAGTCGAGTTTTTGTGGGAAAGCGTTAAGCTTCGCCAGTATCTTCCGGCGTGGGATCTTCTCCAGCTCTTGGCAGACTAAAGCCACCCAGAGAAACATGCCATTGGCATTTGATAAGAGATAGTCTCGAACGGCGCTCTCTGTTTTGGGGTCGTATTTCTGTAGCTGCGCAAGTCTACGCACTTCACGGTAAATATATATAACAACGGCACTAGAGACAGAGTCCGCGTTTAACTCGAGACAGAGCCTAACATTCTGTTCAACTGTTTCTAGTTGCTTCTCGATACTCGGCCAATTACGGCTAGAGACAATCCACTTGGCCCGAGGAGATATAGATAATTTCTAGACAATAAACTTAAGGAGCTTCGACTAGTCTGTCTAGCATTCGTCAAGCACATCGATAATCAAGTAGGTATTCTCCAAGCTTGGGTCTTGCATAATATGTTCAAAGACTATAGACAAAGCTGTCCAAGCATTTACGCCCTCGAAGGGCTTTTCGGCCCCCTGATCATACTTATCCTGCACGTGCGAGACGAGTAATAGCTGCTAGGCGATAATCAGGTAGATAAGGCCGCGAAGGACAGATATCGCATTATTAATACGCAAATCAGTGGCCTGGCAGAAGAAGTATAACAGCAGCGTGCCTGCCTTCGTTTCTCTGCTTATTTCGTCGATGATGCCGCAGAGCAGCATCGTCTTGCCTTTGCCGGGGTCGCCCTTAATCTAGAGTAGTCGGCTCTGTTCGTCGTCACGCCATTGTTGGAAGTCGGAATGTTCAAGGATCCAACGGTACGAGCCTTTTAGCAGGCCACCCTTCGTCTTCTCGATGCGCCTCTTGTCCTCGCGGGGATCTGTTACCCGTAGATCTTGTATATACTTTCGATACTGCTCGTTTTCTTGCAAAAGTAATAAGCATATAACTAACAATAGAGAAGCTAATAGACTTACCTGTTAGAGAATTCTGGATCTCCTTCCTGAGCCGTTTAAACGCATGCTCTCTCCCTTCGCCATAAATGAGCGGCATATAGACGTCGAAAATGCCTAGCATCGAGTACGCCTTGTCTTCTCCATGTGTCGTCTGACGGACTTCTGCCCATAATAATCGTTCCTCGACGTCGAACTGAGGTAGAGGCGTTCCTCGAAGCGCTGCGATAGGAATGTTCGTGATCTGGTGAATTTGTTGCTCTAATGTTTTCTTATCCCCTAGATGCTCTCCTGCACAAGAGAAGAATTCAACTGAAGTTGGGGCGAGGAGTTCTTGAAGGGTCCACCCCCGTGTGAACTATCTACTAGCCCGAAAAGCTGGTTCCCAGGGCAGCTGGTGAAAGTTGTTGGACATAGAGCCTGAGACATCTGATAGATAGACGTAGCATTTATGAGCATCGCGGTACCAGCGGAACATTGAGTTAATTGCCCTTGCAAGCTCAGTGTTATTAGATTTATCAATACAACATGTATCAACCCAGAAATATTGTATGCCATCTTGGCCAGCCCGTTCTCCGCAAAACTGGATCTTCTTGTAACCAGCCTTGCTCTTACCAGTGCCATCCTTCAAGTCTTGAAAGGTGACCTCTTCTGTATCCTCTCCCCATGTGTGCGAGAGTATAGCATATTCGGGAATATTGTTGCCGATGAATTCCTTGGTCAGGCTGAACCCGCCATTATTGTTGACTTTTAGAAACCGCATTACTCGATCAATTTTGAAAGGTCTGAAAGAAAGAGATGCTCGGTGGATATTGAGTCTCTAAGTCGGTGGGAGGTCGGATCTCACATCGACTGAGCTGGAGGGAGCCTTGTTGGCAATAGCATCGCTGTCCATTGCAAGCGCGTGAAACCAGCCAATCGCTGACTGGCTGCTGCAGGACATCGTGGGCTGGCTGTCTAGACCATTCGACACTCATATGTAATCAAACCATGATTTATTGATGTTGATAGCGTATTCTCATAGGAAAGCAAAGAGCAAACTGACGAACTCGACCAAAAAGTGAACCCCAGACACAAGCGATTACGTAGTACTTTTGAATGTCTGTATTCTTAGCCAGAAATTTGAGGCAAGAAAATTCGGGAGATTATCGGTTAGCTATGAGAGTGTCAGGGCTGAGAATGGTCTGTGCTCATAATCTTTTTGGGGTGCAGAATGGAGAAACCGATTTTGCAAGCGGCTGTACAGTAATAATACCAATGCCCCATGCCTTGAAATCCCTGCGCCATTGCTGCCTACACAGCTGTCTTCTTAGCATTGCTCACCTGCATGTAAAATGTCACATTTTGCAGCATCTTCGACTTCACCTATCTTCGCCTGCATACCCCGCGTTTGTTCAGCATGCTCATTGCAGATTCACTGTGCTTGGCGAAAATGATCTTTGGCTCTCTCAAAGAGATGTGTGATTGTCTCACGCTTTGCAAGATTTCTTTCCAGAGCAAAGAACTTCTCCCAGTACAAGTAGCCTTCCACCGTATGAGCTACTTAATATCTTGAAAAGGAGTAAGCGATTCGCAATCAGTTTTTTAGGTTAAAGGCCAATTTGGGTTGAGGGAAACTTCACGCCAGACTCTCGTTTCTAGCTGTCAAGAAATGTCAAGAGAATAGTATAGTCGCATCGAATAAGAGTGGTCGACAGGAGCCTATTGCGGACTTGAAGAACCTCGGCGTCGAAATTGTTGTTAGCACCGCGGTGCCTACGAGCGCCTTGTGTGAGGGTGTGAACGCGGGCAAAGGGCGGCTTCTTCTCTGAGACTTGGCCTGGAGACCCGATATCTCTTCAGAGCGTGGATAAAACGCTATATCGCTCTTCTCTCTGCATGAAATGCCAGACTTGAGACAACTGGTTGTCTCTAGATCCAAACAAGCGCAACGTGCCCAATGCAAGAATCGCTCGTGGCCTAAGGTTCGTCTCACCCCGAACACTTCCATCGTTCTCTCGAAGGTCTTCTCTCGAAGGTCCGCCTTAATAACTTGTATCTGGGTGATAAAAGGAAGGAATTGCCGATTAGACCACACGATGAACCTCTTCATTGACTCGTCGATCAGAGCTCGGTCAACAATGCGGCCATACCGATTGAGAGATCGTAACGATCCACGGCAAGTTTGACAGCTTTTCATCGAGGAAGTGGAAAATGGTATTGAATAGCCCTCGAGACCAACAATCAATCCTTCTTCACCATTCAAGTAAAAAGTTTAGAAATTTCCAAGTGGCCGTATATGCTTTTCATGGTTAGGGTATGCCAACATGGTGGTATCAAACACTGATTTTCATCAAGATCCACCTCTCCAAAAGTCGAGGAGAGGATGAGATCTACGGTCATATTCTTCACATCCGAAGTAGCATAGATCTGACAAATTCGGCCCCTTGACGAACCTCGTCGCAAACAGAGGGGCATTAGTGTCTGCAAAGCAACTTATTTGGACAGTGTTCTGAACAAAGTAACAGATTGCAGGGTACAGCACGGGGTAGTTAGCAACTTCCTCGAGGAGGACACGACAAAGAGCAATCCTCAGCACAAGGTGCACATGACTCACAACAAAGCTTGCTACATTTTGAGTGAGTGCAGCGGGTCTCACAAGGTTCAGTACAAGGTTCACCATCGTGACATAAAGCCTCACAGCTATGACTACAAGTCGTGTAGGGTCTTCCGCATTGGGTTGGGCAAATTCTATGTTTGATTTCGACAATTTTGCCGTCAACAAGAGGATTCCAGTCCATGTATTGAAAAGTGCAATCGTACTTACGGGATATTTTCAGAGATTATATTTTATTTCTATAGAGAAGTGCTATATATATAGACCTAGTAACGATGAGGTTGCCTATTGCTACCTACTGCTACCTATTATCATGACTCATAAAAGGCAGCAGTTGTCCTTGCCTATCTTTGTTATCTATATTCAACAGTGCTCACAATCAAGCGCTGCTCCGCATGTTCTTTACTATCCGGGGTCGCAATCGCAGACTGTTGGTACAAATAATTAGCTATAGTCACATGACTTATCACATGATGTAACTAGTCCTGATTAGGTTAGTATAGCAGGAGCCATGGAGGGGTATTCAAGCTCCTGCTCCTTCCACAACACAAAACATCAACGATTCAACCAACAAATATAAACAGCACGTCACGTACGATACGTGATTTGCTCTATATTACTGGTGAATCGACACAGACTTTTATTTGTATCAGCGTGAAACCCTGTCTCTAGACTCATATGTAACCTACAAATATCTTTCCTAGTTATTCCTAGGGATGTTTTGAATAATTCGGGGTTATCGGACTTTACGAGCTCAGTAGCTTAGAATCTTAATTGCAGGTTAGGTATAGCAATAAGAAATTAAAGATTATATTATAAAGCAAAAAAATAATTAAGTTAATACTTTTATAATTTTATATATAAGTTATCTATAAATTATAATTAGTCTACACAATGTTTATAGTTTTTTTACTAGCTTATGAAAACGAGGCGGATTTTAACTATTAATCTTAAGTTAGCGTTATTTTTAAATTTAATATAATCCAAACTCAAAATCTTTAATTAAGCACCCCTACCTCCCCGAGGCCCGAAACCGTTAGCTTGTTGCCAAACTCCGGGGAATATTCTCAAAATAACCCTCCGAACACCTCTATATTTGTGTTAGCGCTCGGCCATATCAATATGCTATTATCGGGTTTTGTCATGCTTTGCTTGGGGCAAGACTAATACTCCGTGCAGATGGCTCTAAGCCCGGCCATCATACTCTGCACGCAGTCGACGTATAAGCCACCTCTTCCACGGTAACAATTCAGCTTATACACTTCCACAAGTGTTGCGTAAACCCGGCGACATGACGTACCTCTCCAAATCCTCCCAATCTCAGAGGCATACTGGTAGGATCTTCTTCTTTGGGAGCAACTTTCCTCAAGATGAGCTGAGAGATCTTTTCCGTCGTATGCTTGTGCACGCCAAAGACCGGCGCTTTCGTCTCCTCGCCGCCTTCGTTCAAGAGTCTACGCGCGTCTTGAAAAGCGAGCTGGAATTGCTCCCCCGTTTTATGCTTGATCAAGTCCCGCATTTCGAGAGCATCCTCCATCTGCCAGAAGATGGAACTTTTCGGGAGGGATGCCTTGGTGCTGCGATGGAGAGTGCACTTTTGGTTGCTCTTCAAGTCGGAATGTTCATGGGGTGAGCTACAACACTTCATACCGTCCGGAGTTGCACAGGGACTGCAGTCAAGCTGACGTGCATGTGTGGTAAACAGACATCATGAAATCAACCGTCTTGGGCTCGAATCAGTATCATCGAGTTGGACCTCGGGCTTGTCAACTGGACTGTTCAGTGCGGCCGCTCTCACAACAGCCAGTACGCTTGCCGACATGGTGAAAACGGGCGCTGAAAGTCTGCGCGTGGCATTTCGTCTCGGGGTGTACGTCCAGGACTTCTCGCAGAAACTCGAGTCGGCTCAGTCTAACGGCAGCATGCAGAGTTGGGCGCACGCTGTGTACGGTATGAGCAAAGAAATCGTTGGGAAAGAACTCTTAAAGTACAACACCCAAACTGGCGTCTCCGAGCTTTCCAAAATCTTCATCAACGCAGTGGACAAGGTATCCGTTGGTGTTACAGGACCTCCTTCCCGGCTTCGAGCAGCATTTGAATCTTCTCAATTGCTACGATACTCTAACTCCCTCCCTATTCCTGTCTACGGCGGGTTCCACAACAGCTCTGAAACCAGCTACACAGCCGAAGATATTACGGCAATTGTCGCCGGGGGTTCGGATGAACTTCCTGCCTCTCGCAAAATGAACATCTCTCTCATATCTTCGCAAAACGGCACCCCGTTTGGATGTACTACGGTACCGGGCTTGCTCCGCTCCATATGCGCTGAGCTATTGACGGGAACAACAGATCTCGATAAAGTTACCGCTGCTATCGTCCAGCACATCGCCGGTCATGACATGCCATCATGGTCTTTAGACACATATCGCCCGTCACGTGTCACCAAGAGCATCATCGATGGCATTAACACCGCTCTCCCTGAGCATACACCCTTAGAAGTTTGTGACATGGTGTTGTGGGCGTTTGAAGACTATGGTCCTCGCCAACCAGCTACCACATCGGACGCGAAGTTGGCAATAGTAGGCATGGCGTGTCGCATGCCTGGGGGAGCAAATGACCCTGATCAGTTCTGGGAATTTCTTGAGAAGGGCTACGATGCGTGCACCAAAGTCCCGCAGGACCGCTTTGACCCGACTGGAGAAGCTGGAAATGCTGCTCAAATAGAATACGGTAACTTTATTGACCGTCCAGGTACGTCCAATTACCGGGCTAGCTCGCAAATCAACAATTTCTGATCTTGGGAACAGAGTACTTTGACGGAGACTTCTTTGCAATGTCCCCAAAGGAAGTGGAGCAGACAGATCCTATGCTACGACTTGCTTTGGTGACAGGATATGAAGCGATGGAAATGGCAGGCATCGTTCCTGGACGCACCATGTCATCGAAATCGTCCCGGATTGGCACATATTTCGACCAGGGGGTTGATGATTGGAAAGAGCTTGATGTCTCCCAGAATATTGGCACCATTCCGGGTGGCGCTTGTGACTCTACGACGGCAGTAAACAGAGCATGTACTGCTCTTTGGGCTGGCAACATTGATACAGCAATTGTAGGGGGCGCCAACGTCATCAAGAATCTAGAGAGTGCTCCTTTCCTTTCCAAAACCGGCCAATGCAAGGTCTGGGACAAAGACGCCGACGGATACTGCCGGGCTGAAGCCATAGGAGCAGTCGTCATCAAACGACTGGAAGATGCTGAAGCTGACAATGATAATATACTCGCTGTTCTACTCTCAGAAGCCACGAATCATTCTGCCGATGCGAGGTCTACCACCCGTCCCGACGTTGGTGTGCAAGAGGCCAATTATCGTCAAGGTATGTGATTTTCCTATTTTTCCGGCCTAAGCACCGATTATTTATATGGTCTCGCAGTCCTATGTCGAGCCGGCGTTCATCCGTTCGACATATCTTTTGTTGAGATGCACGGTGCAGCTACTCGGGCTGGCGATGCCATTGAAGCAGCCTCTGTTCTGAATGTCTTCGCGCCATCAGCCCCCCGCAGACGTCCCGACCAGCGACTCCTCCTAGGTGCAGTCAAGAGCAATATTGGGCATGGTGGGGCTGCTATGGGCATCTCATCCCTGATCAAAACTCTCTTATGTTTCGAGCATGACAAAATTCCGCCACACGTTGGCATCAAAACGAAGATTAACCCAGCTATTCCCAGAGACTCTGGACGGCGCCGAGTAGCACTGGCTGGACCGAATAGTCTGTGGCCAAGGTCGAGCGGCCAGAAGCGTCTGGCAGTGGTGAATTCGCTCAGCGCTTCTGGAGGCATTACGAGTTTGTTGCTCGAGGACAGACGGGAAAAGCCACTCGGAACTATGGGCAGCAGTAACTCGTTGAGATCCATCGCTTTATCTGGCCAAAGTCGGAATTCCTTACGCGCAAATCTCCAGAAGATGCTGGAATATCTGGACCAACACCCCGAGACAGATTTAGCAAGCCTTTCGTACACACTCTGCTCTCGGCGGCTGCACCACGGCCTGCGCGTGGCGACTACTACTAATTCTGTGGCAGGCCTGCAGAAGTTCATCACATCGAGCCTAGAGACGGGATTATCAAACATCCACCCTGTCAGCGCGGATCGACCGTCGGTGATTTTTACTTTCACGGGCGAGGGATCAGCATATACCGGAAGCCCTGATTTGTTTGCCGAATGTACCCCTTTCCGCAGCCAGGTTATTCAGCTTGATTCTATTGTCAGGCGTCTCGGCTTCGATTCTGTCATTCCCGTCATTGATGGCAGCGCTTCGGAAGAATATGCCAGTCACCCGATCGTCAGTCAACTGGCCATCGTCGTTCTCGAGATTGCTCTCGCGCGATACTGGGTGGTAATGGGTTTGAAGCCTTCTGCCGTCATCGGACACAGTCTTGGGGAATTTTCGGCCATGGCTGTCTCTGGTATTCTCTCGGTGTCTGATGTTTTGTTCTTAGTCGGACGCCGCGCGGAGTTGACTCTCGAGAAATGTTTCCTTGGGAGCTATTCCATGATCTCTCTTCGTGCCAGGCCAAAAGATATCGAAACCACGCTGAAGGACAACTTGATTACGGCCAATGTGACCTATGAGATTGCATGCCGCAATTCAGAGAAGAATACAGTACTCGGAGGCCGTAAGGATGACATTGCAGGCATAAGCCGCGCATTGCAAGCTGCAGGTTATAACTGCGTGGAGCTCGCCATGCCCTTTGCATACCATACCGCACAAATGGACGCTGTGTTGGATGAGTTTTACGCCTTAGCGTGCAACACTCCGTTCAAAACGCCTATCACCCCATATATCTCTTCCTTATTAGCTGAAATTGTTTCGGATGACAAAACAATTGATGCCGACTATATGCGACGTCAGACACGTGAAACTGTGAATTTTGCAGGAGCCATCAATGTAGCCATAAAGACGGGAATCGCCAATGAACGAACCGTTTGGATCGACATTGGGCCGCATCCCATCTGTGCAAGCTTCATCAAAGCCATCGTGCCAGGATCCAGTGTATTGTCAAGTTGCCGCCGGAAAGAGGACACCAACGATACATTGACCAAGAGTCTGGTTCAATTGCATCTCGCTGGTCTTGAGCCTTCATGGAGTGAGCACTTTAGGGGGCGCGAAGACAGCTATAAGGTGCTCCACTTGCCAAAGTACAGCTGGGATGAGGTTAACTATGGGACAACATACCGAGAGCGTGTGCTATGATACTAGGCCGAATAGCTGTGAACCGCAAAGACACCTCCAACACCGCCGATAATGAAAGATTGCTCAAAGTCCGCTACTTGTGAAATCGTTCTAGCGGCTAATGCCCAACTTATTACATACTTTTGGAAAAAGTTGCCGATGCAGATGTACAAATTGCAGATTGTATTTGACGAGACTCTAGGGCGGGTGGATATCCATGTAAAATTGAAATAAATATATTGGTTAGATTTTACAATTTTCTCCGAATTGCATTCATTCGTGGGTAGTGTTGGGCGTGATACATTGCCTGCATGAAGTAACATGCCTCAAATACGTATTCCGTACAGTTTAAGGGCCTTTGTCACGGAATATGGAGCGCCTAAGGCATACAGGAGCAGCGCTTTGCAGTCACTAAGTACTGACTAATCACTTCGCGCTCCTGGGCATATAAGTAGCTACGCATCTTTATCTCTTCTAGAATCAAGCGTCCATTTATAAATCTACTACGCTCACTTGAATGCCTTAACAGGGGTCGCTTTGTTGGTACAACTATATCCCACGTTACGTGAGAGCCTTCAATCCTAATTTTAGCAGTTCAATGCAAGCTAAGGCACTACTGAGGAAATATCTATCAAGTTCATAAGAAATCAAGAGCCCTATGTGTTGGAATTAACGACTCCAGCCAATCGGATGACTAAGGGTCATCAACGCAACGCGATTTGGGAGGGCCTGAATCAGGGTAAATCAAGTATATTGGCAACAGCGTACAGTATCTTGCTGTCTTCTCTTGTCTTGTTATTGTACAGAATTAAACTACGAAAAGTCTTCAGGCCACATATAAATGACAACTAGTGAGACGTGCCTGAAACGCACGTGCTGAAGCAAGCACTTGCCTGAGGCCCCCAGGCCTCACATCAACACTATGTAGCACTTACATCTAGTCATGTGACGCCCCTTTTATGTTATATAAGGGATTTAGCGATTGTATACTAAGTCAACTTTAAGACAAAGACCATCATCGTTGGAATCGCGGATATTATGATTTCTAGAAGCGTTGTGTTAAGTTTTTCCCGTACTTTGAGTAAGGCTCCCTCTCGCTCTCTCCTGTTTCAGTCACTGGCTCTATTGTGCACTTAAAATCCGAAGACCAATTATGTTATAACCTGAAGGAGTCACAGCGATAGGTGGAATTTGAAGCCAGGTTCACAAGCCGCTGTTTTCTCCCTGGTTTGAACGGGTTTTAGATCTTTGTACTGAGAGGCGTGGTCGAGATCTCATAAAAGCAAGCTCGTAGGTTATGATATCTGTAACAATTCATCAGCGTATCCACAGTGTGTGTTCTTAGTAATCCAAACATCATGCTCCAAACGATTGATCTCGCGCTCTTAGAGGCGAATGATCCTAACGAGCGGCAAAATCTCGTTAATGCGTGCAAGGACCAAGGATTCATGTATTTGAACCTCGCCAGTGATCCCCACCTTGTGGATGATTGGGAGAGAGTTTTGGAGTTTATGGCGCAATACTTCGCGAAAGAAACTGAAGAAAAGATGAAGGACAGTTTCAAAAGTGACATCTATGGGTACGTTGACCATCACATCTTCATTCCATGACCATTTTGCTGACTACCACGGCTCTTAGGTATGAGCCAATGGCAACTTCCACAGGTGCAGTTCAAGGTCTTCCTGACTACTACGAATCTCTGAAGGTATATTTGATGGAAATCGTCCCCGGACCGTCCGCTGATAGATGACAGGCATCACATGATGGACTTCGATGGGACCATTCTAAGCTCGCCCCTTCCGTGGCTCAACACTACGATCTATTCAACCGTTTCAGCGACAGCGCGAATAAAGCCTTGCAGGCAATCCTGCGAGAACTCGACCTGGGCCTTGGTCGTTTCCCAGCTCGCAGCTTGCAGTCTTACCACTCTACCGAACAGCCTTCACTGAGCACATTATCGATGTTTCGATATCCAAAGCAAGACAGCCCCGACGTTGGAGTAGGACACAACAAACACACCGATCTTGGCACTCTAACATTTCTACTCTGTCAATCTCCTGGTCTCCAAGTGTTGGGCAACTCTCCAGCCGGTTGGCAGTACGTAGCACCTAAAAAAGATTGTGCCATCATTAACGTCGGAGACACGCTTCGTTTCCTGACCGGGAACTCACTCAAATCGGCTGTGCACCGAGTCATGCCAGTCGGTAGATTGCAACAGGACCACCGCTACAGCATTGCCTACTTCTTGCGCGCCGAAAATGGCACTGAATTTACCGACAGTACCGGTCGCTTGGTCTCTGCGAAGGCGTGGCATGACGAGAAGTTTGATGTCTTTCGGGAAAGCCATGAAGAACAGTCCAAGAGGGCGATTTTGACGGGAGGCATGGAGCAAAATGAGACTCTTTTAGTGTGAGTATGTTTTGCAACCGTCGGGGAAGATGGTAGCATTAGGAACCCAATAGCTTCTAGATTAAAGTCTCTTGACTTCTCTCGGTTCCAAGACTTTCTGTTTTTAGGAGACACAAACTGTTCAAATTGTCCCATTTGGTCCCTCGAAATAATGTTGAACCAATTGTCCCCTTTCCACCTGATTCAAGCAAGATCACTTCCAAGCGAAGAACATTCATACTTTTACAGTCATCGAAAAAAAGAAATTAGGGGTATCTTTTATTACGATTAAGATCTAAATTTCAGTGATTTTTCTTTTGGTATTTGCTAGAGAGTAATGTATTAAACTTCATGAAAATTTCAAATTTGTACTGAAATTCAAACGAAAGACAAAAAAGGCCCTTGAGACTACCACGATTAATAATTTATACGTCCAATAAATTTATTTTAAGTTCTATGAGGCGAGAAACGAAGTAATTTCGAGTCTAATACGAACGGTAGGATGGGTTTCTTGTTTGCATGGTTGAAGTTATTATGGTCTGAAAAGTAGATATTTTAGAGTGAAAGAGGCGATTGGCTCAAACTTATTCTAGGGGACTACATGTATAAGCCCCCCAAAATCCGAACAAGCGAATCTCAGTTCGGGTTTTACGATGGAACAGGCGAGCTCCTTATCAAACAACGAAAAAAAAGATAGGAAGTGCTCATATGGAACAGTAGGCTTTCGAAATTGAGGATATGTTCACTTAAGTTTTAGTCGTATCGTAGATTCTGATAGGCGTATACCTGCGAGGATATTGATGTAATTATAAAGGGTTGCTGGTTTGATACACCCATGCTTTAATCCGTTAAAGACGCGACTGATGGTCTAACCATAGCGTCGGAATTTAAGTCGGTGGAGGTAATCCACGTTTACGCCGGTTTCGTGTTCTATACGGTCCTGCATAGAGATAAGTTCACACTTTTCCACGGGAGTTTACCAGTGAACAAAGACCTGGAGAACATTTAACACTAAGACTATCTTTGCAATAATCACAGGTGCAAGCAAGGCCGAGTTTCATTTACCTCTGGGTTTTAAGATGGCGCAGCCCATGTCCTGCTTCGAAGCATTTCTTCAATGGATTTCCGTGCATAGTCCCTGGAGAAAATCGAGCGAGTTCAACAGCTTCACAGAACCAAAAGATTCGAAAGACACCTCGTCACCCTCATGGCAAGTCCCCGAGGCAAATCGGCCACACCTTCAAAGTTTGAAAGTCGGGAAGCCGACCCTTGGGATCGAGGCGTCTCATGAGGATGCTCAGTCCATGCAAACTACTTGCAGCGGCGATGGGAGTGGTAAGCTGCTATGGACGCATGCAAACCCTTCCAGCACCCAGATGTGGGAGTTCATGCAGTATGTGAACACTAGATACCAGCAGAATTTCAGGACTTACGCTGCACTTCATCGGTGGAGCATCGAAAATCTTGCGGATGGTTGGGGGGCTATTTGGGAGTTTTGTGGAGTACGCCATTCTCGGGCATATCTCAAGGTCATCGATCCTGTTGCAGCAACCACGATGTGGCCACGGCCGTCCTGGTTCGAAGGGGCTACCCTCAATTTTGCCGAGAATCTTTTATATCCTACACGCGAGGTCCAGGAAAGTTCCATGGCAGTAATCGCTGCGACCGAAACAGGGCGGGAGTCAGTGACGTGGGCGGAGTTAAGAGAACGTGTCCGACGCTGTCAGGCAAGTCTTCAGGCGCTGGATCTGAGAGTTGGCGATCGCGTTGCCGGATGTTGCGGAAACCACATCAATGCGTTGGTGGTGATGCTCGCAACTACTTCCCTTGGAGGTATATGGACAGCAGTGTCCCCGGATACCGGTGTTACGGCGATCGTGGACAGGTTATCGCAGATTGATCCAAGCGTACTGTTCACCGATAATGCGGTTAGCTACAACGCAAAGTCTCATGTTGTATATCCAAAACTACATGAGGTTAGCCAGTCGTTGAAATCCTTGAAGGCTCTCGTTATTTTTCGGACACTTAATACTTCCCATGTTGATATGCCCGAGTCTGCTATGGACTACGAAGTCTTTCTTGGGCTTGGACTGAGGTCTCACAAGTTGTTCTTTATCCAGCTACCGGCTGAGCAACCCGTCTACATTTTGTATAGCTCTGGAACAACCGGAGCACCCAAGTGTATTGTCCATGGCGCCATAGGGACTTTATTACAACATAAAAAGGAACACATTCTGCAAAGTGATATTAGACCCGGGGATAAATTGTAAGTCAGGAAGACATTACTAATGCCGGGATTTCATAGCTGACATGTGAGCAGGTTCTATTTTACTACATGTATGTGGATGATGTGGCATTGGCACGTGTCAGCTCTATCATCAGGCGTGACAGTGGTCATCTACGATGGGTCACCTTTCTACTACCGGCAAAATGGTCGCTCAGTTGAAGACCATCTTGCCATGCCTAAATTGATTGATGAGTTAGAAATCAATCAGTTCGGCACCAGTGCGAAATACCTTTCTGTGCTTCAGCAGAAAGCAATCAGGCCCAGGGACGAGGGGGTTTCCTTAAGGACGCTCAAGGCCATCTATTCCACCGGATCACCATTGGCCCCTGCAACCTTTCGGTACGTATATCAGGAGTTCGGATCTGATCTTCATCTTGCATCCATCTCAGGCGGTACAGATATCATAGCAGATTTTGGAACTCCTTGCCCATTGCAGCCAGTACATGCGGGCGAGCTACAAGTACTTGGTTTAGGTATGGCTGTGCAGGCTTGGGATCAAAATGGGCGGGACATCAGCAACTCCGGCCGCGCTGGAGAACTTGTTTGCGTGAAACCTTTTCCATCGCAGCCCGTAAGTGACACCGAGCCATGCGAGATGCATTAGTTCTTGCTAATCTCGCGCAGGTACAATTCTGGGGACCTTCGGGACTGCAGAAGTACGAAAACGCTTATTTTAAGAGATTTCCTGGGCAGTGGCATCATGGAGATTTCATACGCTTTAATCCAGATACTGGAGGCATCTACATGCTCGGTCGGTCTGATGGGACCTTGAATCCCAGTGGCGTGCGGTTTGGCAGCGCCGAGATCTACAACCTGCTACTCAGCAATTTTGCAGCTTTGATTGATGATTCGCTCTGTGTTGGTAGGAAACGCGAACATGAAACGGACGAAACAGTGGTACTATTTATCAAGATGAAGGGCGGCGTTAAGCTGACCTCGCAGCTAATCGGTCAGATCAAGAAGGTGGTATGGGATCAGTTATCGCCCAGGCATGTGCCTCGTCTTATAGTGGAGTGCCCTGAGATCCCATACACGCATAACAATAAGAAGGTGGAAATCGCCGTAAAGCAGACCGTGAGTGGGTTTGACACGAAGGAGACAGCGGGAATTGCCAACGCACATTGTTTAAGCTGGTATCGAGAATGGACAATGATAAATTGAGGAATTGCTTGCGATCTTTTAATAGAGTCTACCCCCCTGTGCTTGTGAGGCTTCAAGAACACACCAAGGGTCACAAAATTCTAGCAGCGCCTACTAGGTGATGATGATGTACATAGCGCGCTGCTCATTTAAGTCTGCGGAATAGCGGGGCATCTGCATATACATGAACATCTAGAATATTTGATCTAGAAGTTATAGATTAGAAGTCAAAAAAGATTGAGTAGTTCGTAACAATAGAATTTGAAGAGCATTTTATTTGTAATCGGTCGAGTATCTCGAGGTGTTTTGTATAAGCCTACTGTAGATTCTGTTGGATATTTTCAGGGATGATCGTTATTTCTACGAGAGAAGTGCTATATATATAGGCCTAGAGGCCGTAAAGTTGATTTCTACTATAACTCACAGAAAGTTCTAGCTTGCCTGATTAATGTCCTTGTCACTGTATTCTTAGGCATTTATCACCTATTATTAATCTCCTAGTGGAAGCTTCTAGGTCTTTGCCACCTATATTCAACAAATTCTAGCAGGTTGCTGAAGCGTTAAAAATCGACTTGACCCTAATACTATGTCTGCTTCATTGCACATGAAACGGGCTACGCTTACAGAACAAAAAATACAAAAATATGACATGAAACTTGAAGCGATTGTGAGCAAGTTTTGTATACATATTGCAATATTGTATTATAGATGTTCATCAAGTTACGCGCCCTAGATATTAAAGAGTTTTGGTGAGAATTCGCTAGATTTTACCCCTCATCTGTAAGTGTCTCATGTAGGAGCAGCCTGTATCACGCTGTATTTTCTATCCTGATAGCGGGATTATTATCACCTCACCTACGCTTAAGCTCTTTCTTTCTTTTCCTTGGCGACTAATTTATTGAATCAATGCTACGAATACTTAACCAGCGAAGAGCCTGCGATATATCAATGGGTTTAGTGATACCTGATTGCCTAGGCAAACGCGGGTTTTAGCTGGTCGTGACATCACCCCTGAATTACCCCCGCTACCACTCAGTGCTGACCACGCCTGGATCCTAAAACAAAACACCACCAAATAACAACTGTCTTTTCGAAGAAACCAAGCTTGACATGTACGTCATGAAAGACGATGACTGCAGTCTATCGTGTCGACGGAGACTTTCCAAGACAGCATACGCTAGCTCTTTCCGAAATGGTCCGGCGGGACAGAATACTGTAGAATTACCCGACGACGGCGACCGAATACAACATGCCGGAGGCTTTATATTGCATGTTCATCGACAAAATTAATCTGCTGATTAGGCTGGCCTTCGATCGTCACAATGGTCTGCGTTACAGTGAAACGTACAGCAAAGGCCAAAGATCAACATCCGCCGCCACAACTCAGCTGCAAGCTTTGTCGAGAGAAAAAGTTAAAATGTGACAAACAAGCTCCGTGTGAGAACTGCAAATCCATTGGCGCCGAATGCAATACCGTATTTCGTCACAGGCTGCCAAGGGGTCGTCATGCTAGGCACAAGTCTTCTGGTGAGACGTTAGCATTTCGGAGTACCACTCGGCCTGCTTCTCCCAACCAAGATTCCACTTCGGAGCAAGGCATACACAACCAAGAAAGCAACAAGCGCTTGCGAAGATCAGAAAGTCTCGTGGCAGAGCGAACCCCGGATGAACTGTCTGAGTTCAACGTAGGCAAAGCTATAGTAGCAATTATTCCAAATGGATAGACTAACTTTGTGACAACAGTTTAATCTGATGGAAGAGTCTAGATCCGACGATTGTAGTTCATCCCTATGTTCTTCAGATCCGCCTAGGGGGAATACCGAGAAACACATGGTGTCCGACAATTGTGTAGATATAAACTGGTCCGATACTGCGGGAAATGTGAGTCTGACACTTGATTTGACATGAAATAGCTGCTAAGAGATTATCATTAGGTTTCTGAGCTCGTTCATAATGCCGGTCCGCAAAATGCCGGCCTTGGGCTTAGTTTCAAGAACTTTTCTCAGCAGAGGAGCCCTGTCAATCTCAATGACTACTCGAGCGCCTTGAATCTATGGAACAGCAAACCTACAGCACTGCGGCCGCACAGTGTCGGTGAGAGCTCTCTCGTCAGGAGCACAACACGGGAAATATGCTTGTGCGATATCTATCTTCGTCAAGTCGACCCAATCATCAAAGTTCTGCATCGGCCGACTGTGGATCGATGGCTGCGCAGAGGCCAACCTTATTTGCACTATCCTCAGGGGCACGCCTCCACGGAGGCGCTGGCATGGGCGGTCTGCTATTCTACAGTCTGCAGTATGACAGAAGAGCAATGCCAGATGTTGATCCAGCAAAGCAGGTCTGCTGCTGTCGTGGCATACCAACGGGCTTGCGAAAATGCCTTAGATCGCGCCGGTTACCTGACTACCGAGGATATCGTCGTAATTCAGGCTTTTGTACTTTATCTGGTAAGAAGTTTTAGTCGGGAGAGCAAAGAGTTCGTGCTAAAAGTATTGCCCGATAGATAGGAAGAAGAGTCGACGACAAAAGTCTTGCTACCTGGACTCTGACTTCAGTCTTGGTTAGAATTGCAACCGCACAGGACATCCAGGAGGAGACCAAGGAAAAAGAGACGTTTTTTGATCAGCAGATACGTATGCGACTTTGGCTCACTATTTGCTGGATTGATTTCCAGGCCTCAGTAGCCCAGAGTACCCGGCCAATGATCACTGTTGAGGATGTCCGGCCAGCTCTGAGCAAAATCAAAAATTTGAATGATGATGACCTCTCGAAAGAACCAGCAGATAACAATACCATGCAAGACCGCGAGGAGCTTACTGATGTAACCCTAGCATTGATATGGTTCCATCTGCAGGTCACTGGACGTCTTTTACACGATCCTGTTCCTGGATCCCAGAGTAGGACTCAACTCGATTCATTGGCTTCACATGACACGGATCATAAGTGGCGCGAACAGCAGGCTCGTGAATTTCAGCGCACGGCACTTGGGCTGCTCAGTTTCTGCGATATGGAAACTTCTCCATACGCATGGTTTACATGGCACAGCGCGCAATATCTTGTTTCATCAGTGCGTATTTCTGCGGTGCGGCCAAACACCAGCGTCTTCTCCAGCAATCCCACGTTCCTGTCGCGTTCGAAAATCCATTCGGACCTCTTCGAGCGCACCATCGGGGTGCTCAAGAAAGCACTTCAGACGCAAAGCGACCCGAGGGCTGAGGGTTTCCGATGGCACGTGGCGGTGCCATGGACTGAGATTGCCATAGCTACCTCGGAGTGCCTTGCTTGCCATGACCCGAGGATTGTGTGCCGCGTATGGCCTACCATTGAGGCCGCCTTTCAGCTATACGAGTCTCGAACTGCACAGAGCAAGACGTCTCGGACCTTGGCACGCAGAATGCAACAGGTGCAGCAGATTCAGCAGAGGTGGGCTAGGGCCGCAGGCGTACCATCACTAGAGCAGGCAGCGTGCCAATGCGAGAATACCAGCAGTTTGCATACTGTGGGACAGGCAGGACTGCCATTGCTCGCTTCCAATAGCGTGCCTATGGATAATTCTTCTGACCCAGCTAGCTGGACGGGAGCAACAACACCGAGCAGTACAGACTGGAGCTTATTATACAGCTTGCCTGATGATACTGCTTTTCAGTCAGTAACATCAACGAGTAGCGAATTGGTGCTTTTGCCTGACACACCAATGATTTGGGGTGGGAAGGAATCCGTAGCAGAGAATGGCTCACAGGAGGCTATGAATATTTGGGGTAGCTCAAGCGTAAACGCGAGCTCTTTCGATGATATGGACATCGCAGCAGACGATTTATACGCAAATAGAGAAATTCTGGGGCTTCTGTAATTTTTCGCTCTCACCTCGTGCTGCTTTTCTGATGAAGTGAATCCTGACGGCCTAAGACATCTATTGACACCAGCACGTGTGTTTCAGGCACGTCTCACTATTTGCCCTTCATATGTGGCCTAAAGACTTTTGCAGGTTATTTTCTGTACAACAATAGATAATAGCAAGACAGCAGGGGACAGTACGCTGTTGACAATATACTTGATTTACCCTGATTCAGGCCCTCAAGATCTCGTTGCGTTGTTGATATATAGTCATCCGATTGGCTGGAGTCGTTAATTCCAAATACAATTATTATAGATTGTTATAATACTTAGAAATATAATTTAAATTTAATAAAAATATAATAAAGATATAAATTACTACTGCTTAAGAAAGAGCATTTATAATTTGTATTTCTGTAAATATATACTACTGTCACGACCAGCTAAAACCCACGTTTACCTAGGCAATAGAACGGGCACAGGCAGAGGCCAATAGAGATTTCAGGGCTAGGGAAGTTGAAGAAGACTTATATGAAACTAGTATAGCCTCTAGTAGCTCTGATTGTATAGTAGTTGATTTTTAATATAAATATTTCGATGTTGGTTGGGGTGGTGCACGGACCATATTAGGTGAGCGGAAAAGGGGTAGGGACTTACACAACCAGAGAGATACGAATCGGAGCAAAGCGAATAGTTGAAGACGCTCCAAAAATAAAATCCACTGGCGCAAGCTATATGACCAAGCACGCTTTAGAAAGGCTACCACAGAGTACAATCAAGTACGTATTAAATTGTGCGCTATTGACTCTTATGAATAAGTTGGAGAACCTGAAAATGTGCCGGTAGTGTTATTCAAGTGATTTTGAGTAAGGCTGGCTGAGGCTGTGAGATAAAGCTACTCGAAACTAAAAAAGTAAGAAAGTATGATTCTACGAAATGAAATGTTGTAGCGTCGTAAGAAAGTCAGGTATAACCAACTCATCGGGTAGCAAGATACACATGCTCACAGGTGGCTATAGGTGTAACATGCTGCTGCAGGCACTCATGTGATAGCCTATAAGAAGAGCTTATAGATCCAGGGAACAGGGAGCTCGGGAGCTTGGAGCTCCTCTAGGACCTGCAAGCTGAAAAGTTTTATATAAGTTTACAACTTTCCGTAAGATAAGAGCTTTATCCTTAACTTAATATAATAGTCTATAATATTATAACGGGATTATTAACTTATTATTCTTATACATATTAATTAATTAACCTGATGTCTTATAATCTTTTAGCAGGAGTATTATTTATTTATTTATATCTTATATACTGTTTCTGCTTATTTAAATTAAGTTATATGTCCTCAGGAAACTAGTTATTAAAGGAAAACCTGACCACCTTTTATTAACCCTAAAGTTATAAGTTAACGTACTATTAATATATCAAGGACGCACTCTAGCAGAGTGAAGCGTAAGCAATAAGCGAGTGATACGACAGTCTAGCAAGTGTCTACAATTTGATATAAGACTAACGACTATCTACAAGTTCAAGAATAATCATAAGAAAACTAATCGGTGCCCGTCTCATACTGAGCTCCGGCTCAGTCTTACGCCACTTCCTTCACGCTTGAACCCCGCTGGTGACACACCAGAGCTTGTCGACCAAGTGTCAAGGCCACTACACTATCAATCCCAGCTCAGCGTGTACTCCGACGGTTCGGCCTGTCCGTAATCATAAAATCCGTATATCAAGTCTTTACATCGAAGCAGCCGTCCATCTACAATCTCCACAACCCACGAGGTGGCCCGGAATTGCACAGAATGGCCAGGGTGTTGAACCAATCCATCCGAGTGAAGAGTGAAGACATATATTGGTGGTCGCTCGCGTATCTCTTTGCTTTGATTACCACCATTGTTGCTGTCCTCGTCACTATCGCTCTCCTCACCATCATTAAGTCCCTTCTCATTTTTGGCTCTGATCTCTTCGTCTTCAGGGTCACCACAGTCAAAGATGGCTGATACTTGGTCGCTACAAGTGCCGTCGCTACGAACGTAAGAGGCACCCCAGATTCGGCCGTGCTCCTCGACCCTATCCAGGAGCCAACATAGCCGTTGTAAATCCACCAAGTCTAGGAGAGACTGGCCCAGTTTCTCCTCCACCCGGATCTCGAGTTGGCTCAGGGGATGAACTTGCCCCTTGCCTCTCAGGCGCAGAAAGTGGGCATACCGGAACTCATCTCTAAAATCTCGGAGAAAATGAACGCATTTTGTGCGCTCGATTCTCTTCTCGCGGCCGGCAGTGTCTATGAGATCCGGATGCAGTAGCCATCTGCTTCCCCCAAACAACCCAGGAATGCCAATACAAGCTGCCAGCTGTCTAATAAGTCGAAGGATGCTGCAAACTACATGATGCGGCAAATTGACGAAGAAAGTTGAAAGTCGATAGACAGAATTTCTCAAATGAATGGATCTCTGTAGACCACCCAGGTCGATCTCCTTCTCTAATTTCCATAGGTGCCCTTGGCACACAAGACCAAGCTCAGAAAGTCGGCATACCCTGAAGTATGCAGGTGGCCAGCGAGAGTCATATCCTGCCCCAAAACCACCTGGTCGTTCTATTGGATAATGTACTAGCGACTGGAGCCACGAACCTTTGCCGGGAAAGAACCGAGACTCTCGGGATGCAACCGCCCCACGGAAGTCTACCAGAAGCGGTTGAGGGAGGAGAACCCCCAAGTCTCCGTTAAGGAGAGCCTGGGTGATCATGCAAGTTGAGAAGTTTAAGCCACGGGCTTCTGCCTCTGCAGAGTTTATTCGCGCAGGGTAGTGGCAGAAGTTCCCCATAATAGCTAGTCTATCAGCAATCCTGCTGTTGTGGGTAGTTTGAATGAGATTCCAAGCTGAGAGAAATGTGCAAATATTCCGCGATTGGCCTTTGGGGATCGGTCGTGTAAAAGGAAAAAGTTTCCAGAACACCAAGAGGATGTCATTTCGCTCTTCGGGCATTTCTCTCAATAAAGCGAGGTTATGAGGCATCATTGACCACCAGATGGAATTCAGTAACTGTTTAACTGAGATCTGTACGTCCTCATGAGGCCCCAAGTTTAAGTCCTCAGGGCGCGTTAAAGAGACATCGATTTCGAGCAGCAGGACCATGTCGTTTGAGCATATGAGCTCCTGTGTTATCCATGAGCGTGTGAACCAACTGTCTGACAATATTATGAGTAACACTTCGAGCATCTGTAGCTGCTGCTTTGCAGTCCACGGAATCCCTTGCAGCAGAGGAGCGGGTGATACGTCCCATGGAGCTTGGGCTAGTCCGCTACTCATGAGAAACTCGCCGAATTGCTGCATCTGTTCCGACACAAGCATGGCCATGGCATCAAGATGCTCTTGAGTATCTATGCGAGTTCTCAAGATCCCAACCGGAAACAGAGAGTTGGCAAAGACGCCATCCATGGACTGTATGCCATTTTCCTTGTCGTCACGATCCTGCTGGTGGATGCACTCTTGATCGATCCAAATAAGGCCGCAACCTTTTGATGATGCGTAACGGATGGCGCGTCTCAAAATGTGTGGGGGGCAGTTCGAGGACCGTAGGAACTCGTCAGAACTAGTGCTTCGATCAAGAATCTGGAGTGGGCTGGTTGCTCAAACATCGGCAGCACCAGTATGTGTGTCGGTGGCCTTCTCCCAGCAGTAGGAGACGGCAACATAGTACAGACATTTGGGGAAAAGACCGGCGCTGATCAGAGCTACGCCGGTGTCGATTGTGGACGAGCACAAGCACAAATTTTGGCCGTCATCGCCCAAGTCCATGCCGTCCTGGGCTGGGTCCATAACGACATCAAAGGCTGGCATAGACTTACAGCTGCAAGTATTGTGGTGGGGATAGCTTTGGTTTGGAAATCACGTGATGAACTAGAAGCATATAGTTGGATTTTTTCCAGAGTCCGACACAGACAACTCATACACCACCACCACTTATTTATTTGTATTTTGAATCAATCAATTATTATTAATTATATTCTTCTCATGATGCTTGCCTCTCAAAGTCTATAGGTTGAGGACCTTATTCTACGTACCAGATCCTGTTCTCGTTTCCTGCTCTCAAGTTGTGGTTTTGATCCCCTCCACAGTATCTCTTTCTAACCTTCTAACGGAGGTCATGACAGAGTCATTCCTAGGTTCGGTTGCTACCGCCTGGCAAGGAACTTTTCTGTTAGAGCATGGTAATAGAAATCGCAAGTTGCTTGCCGCCTTTTGCGTAGCCGTGCGCTCTTTCATGATGGCTGAAAATTCTAACATTTGTCTACGCACAGTCTCCAAATTACCATGGGTCTCGATCAACCCTCGTCCAGAGTAGGGCATTTGGGGCCGGCGCCTGCGCTCTGTGTCTGCGTCTGCAACAGACTGGTTTGGTTCTACAGATGTGATAAGATACGTTAGCCAGGTATCGCAGTTCATTCTACATTGTTACAAAATGAGAAGGCTATGTGTACCGCTGGCTGGTGGACCGGCACCAGGCTGGTTGGATACGGCTGTGCTCATGATTATTATATTTGATTCCGTAAGGAGAACCAATTTAAGTCAGTAAAGACAGTAACTCAGAGCGAAGGAATTGTTTGAAGGTATGAAAGGATCGTGAAAGGAAAGAGAAAATAAATGCAAGGCTGTACAATTGTCGCTGAATAGACGCCAAACGATGTTGCAGCTTGACACAAGAGATGCAGCTAGTGGTGCAGGACTCGAGTAAAGCCTACCCACTACTTCGGCCCTCTGATAATTTAATTCCACTTGTAAATTTTGTATTGCTAAATCTTTACGATAGAATATATTTATATAGGATTATTTTAGATTATTATCTTAGTATTCTAACCCCCCGGGAATAGATTCTACTTAGTTATATAATATATATAGCCCTATTATTGCTTAAGACGTTTATAAAAGCTAGCAATAATTCCTAACATAAACTTGGGTGCAAGGAAAGTCCGCTACGGGATATGCAGCTTGAAAATGCCATCAGAATTGAAGGGCTATTGAATAACGGGTCATACGGTGTTGTTAGAAAAAATATCAATAGCAAGGCGCTGTTGGAAATGCTTTTGGAGTTGACGACTTAATTGATTTAGTCTGTCGTACGTGGTCTATTTATCCTGTAACATTGCTTATATAACGTCTCTCAAGGGCGGCCAAAGTGCCATTCCAACAAATAGCAAGGCGCGAATCGATAGCATGCCGGCTTTGGTATTGATCTTTACGATGATGTTCAATGGGTAAATGACCTGCTAGCATTCATTTTGTTGAATGATTTGGTATAAACCAATATCCTCGTCGGGCAGGGCCTGAACGGAAAATGCTGTCTTTCGAAGTTGGACAGGTTGCCCGATTGGAGTACAAGATCGACACTCGAACCCATGTTCGCGTAGTTGTTTGGGGATTTGAAGTACCTACCTCTAGGCGAGGTAGAAGTTGCTAGCTCAATCCTCAGAACCAGCATCTGTCATAATGACAAAAGCGAGTTATCGCGGACGACAAGGTCTATCTAGGGGCGATGTACAGCCATAATATTATGAAACGAAGTTCACAGCAAGTACAAACTATACTCAAAGGTTAGTCAGTTCAGCACCATAGCCTGTAGATATTAAACTGAATTCCCAAATGAGTATTTGTACATCACTCATGGGATACTGCAGACTTACGAGGATTTAATCGTAGGGCTCAACCTGAGATGCTTATTCGGAACCTTCTGCTGTAGGGGTTCGACGACTATGATACTGCAGAGAATCCCCTTCAAATCGTCAAAAATCTTCATTTTTCGTTAATTTTGGTATTTTCTCATACTGTATACCGGAGCCAGGAAACCCAAGCGACTGATTCTCCTTCTGGTCATATCATTCCTTCCACTTGCCAATAGTCTCGAATTCGAAAATGAGAAGAAATATGACATAACACCAGTGATAGCGACTATGAACTCGACACCGAATTTTCAGAGAACAATATATAGCCATGGGCTAAGCAGTAGAAGGCCTGTAGCTCGATTTCACGCCCATGACCCTGGAAAACATTGTATTTCAGATGCTGGGGTACAAGCGCTTAGCAAGGTCTGTATGCAATCTGAATTGAATCACTGAAGTCTCACAGGCGTAAGCTCGAGATTACCCATTGCTTCGCCAGACATGATGCCATGAACGTAGGCCTCGCCAATGAGTTGAAAATTACCGTAGAACATCTCTCGAAACACGAAAGGGGTTGAGAGCCCAGGCAATATCCAAATCGAATCACCGGGTTCGGTCGACGCTGGGACCATGGCTAACAAGTTAAGGTCAGTCCGTCCGAGACGACGGTGGATACACACGCGGTTAATATGCTCACTCAGAGCCTCAACTTTACTCATGATCTCGACCAGCAGCTCCTGGTTGTGCTCTGGATCTTCGCCCTTCATTACGCGAGCTAGCCGTCGGATCTCATCACCGCCAGGGAATACGCTACTCGGGTCAATAGAGCGGAGACGATCAATTTGGTGGATCATGTCTTCTAGTTCAATCTCGAATCTAGATGCAGACCAAATGCTCGCAGTCCGGCAGACCACCATGCCAATGTAGTTATACACAAATGCAAGACCAAAGTCGGCTGGCGCCGGATGCTGATCCCACGCGATATCAGCAATGACGGTCCGCCAGAGAGTCTCGGTAAGGCCCTGGCCCGTGTCGGCTCCGTAGGGTACATCCATTTCGAGGATGAGGTCAACCCAGCTGGCCAGGTCCTGGTCTTTCTGCAACTTTCCCGTGTCTAGAGACACCCGCTCGATACCACAGACACGCGCAGCTAAGAACTTGAGAATACCTGGCTCACCTGTCTCTGGAAGCCCAGGTGGCAATCCATTTGAAGGATTCCACAAGCCGTTGATAAGCTGCATCGTCATTAAAGGAACTGGAGCTAGCGGGACGGACCAGTCTACTACCCAAGAAGGGGTCACGGCACTGCTACGCATTGTTCGCTCCTGCACGGCTGACAGGAAATCCAAGTTCTTGCTGGAACGAATGCATATCAGCGTCGTCTGTTCCAGCACATCTGCAAGTTCGGACTCATAGTCTGGCAGGACGGGAAGCTCCGAAGGTTCCGTGTCAAGAGCTTTTGCGATGAGATTCAGCAGGGAATAGACCTTATCTAGAGGTCTTTTGGCCCGGCGCGATCTCATGGAGCTGAGAATCTCCAGCGGCCGAACCGTCCCGCGCTCCAGGTCATTCATCATCTGGAAGATAGCTGCGATAGCCCCGACTTGCGGACCAGAGCCGGGTCGAAACTGTGGCACGTACGGGCCTAGGATCTGCGAGCTCCATCCGCTCAGCACGAGCCTCTTGCTCACTTCAAAGAGTGTCTCGGTCGGGATATGGAACTCTCCACAGAGGAAGATGAGCCGGCGGGCGAAGATAGCCTCCTGCACGACCCAGACACGATTGAAGTACGTACGCCGTGAGAAGCCGACAAAGGCCCGCCATTCCCGCTCTGATATTCCCCGGATACCTAAAGCGTCGTACGTGGCGTCGGAGGTGATAGATAGGCCCTTCATCTCTTCGAGCCTGCACATTGGAATCTTGCGTAGTTCCTCGAAGACGGCTATGGCTAGGCTCGTCTCAGGTAGTGAGTCTCCAAGCCAGACGAAGACGGATATTGCGTTTTTGTAGATGTGGCCCATACGCAAGACTTGTGCAGTACGCTCCTTGGGGTTTCCCTGGTCGATACACACGGCGTCTACCCAGAGGTGCTTATGTTCCATCTGCGCGTAGCCCTCTTCGCGAAGGCGGTCAAAGAACTCTTTAAGATTCTTGCTAATGTACATCCTGCTGTGGTTGCACACAATGGGCTTCTTCTTGTTGGTGCTGTAGGCGATTGCGATTGGGCCGGAGGCTTGAATGAAAAGATCCGGGAGCTCGAAGTTAGGCACATCGAAAGGCGACTCCCAGCAGTACGAGAGTGCCTGGTACGGTGGAGCATTGGCAAGCTCGAAGGTCTCAAGCGTAATGTTGATCTGGCTTGAATCGTCGGTGTTGAAAGACAAGAGACGCAAAGAGCGGGCTGATGGGAGAGGGTCATACTGGTAATCCTCTCGTCTATCGATCAGAGGGATCAAGAGCTCTGTTGCTGTCTTTTGTAGCGCTTGTAAGATAGCCTGCATCATAGGACGAATTTGGGCCTCAGCCACAAATATCAAAATTGAAGGCTAAGCTCATTCAAGGCGCGGCCCCTTCGTATTGTCGAGATGCTATGCAAGCAGCTAAAAATGCCTTTCTAATCACCACCGAAGAGCAGGCTCGCTATATAGACATTATATATCGCTTTGTTCAGGTACAATAGTGATAGCTGCTCAAGGAAATAACTTCAAGGCTAACTAGCGTCATCGTTTATATATGGCGCTTTCTTCGTGTTGCAGACTTGGAAAATGCCGTTGAAATCTCAGACAATTGGACCAAAAGAGTCCATTGAAATGTCGGTGGCATCCTAAGCGAGGCAGCCTCGCACGACCCCAGCGAGCCCCAGCGAACCCCCGCAACGGCGACTCGACTCTATTTCCTCTCACCCAGCACCGAATCGGGGCCTATTCGCAACAGCTGTCACGTGCGCTGTCACGAGACCATCTCATTGTTATAAGTAGTAAACTGTGGTACGGTAAGTTGGCCCCTAGTTTACGCGACTACAGGTTTAGGCAGGACGGCCCTTGAGAATCTAGGGTTCTCAAGGCCCGGGGCCCTAGGAGCCTCAGGTATCTCGGGAACGCAAGAAGGCATGTTGATGTGAGGCCTGGAGGCCTCAGGCAAGTGCTTGCTCCAGCACGTGCGTTTCAGGCACGTTGTGGGAGTGTTATTCGTCAATGAGTGGCAAGATGGTTTCTATTAGTTTTGGTGGGGGCTGACTGAAAAGCAATGTCTAGCTATGATCTAACTTAATTTGTAATAGTGGATCTCGTGACCAAATGTCCCCCTCCACAACGTCTCACTAGTTGTCCTCCATGAAAAACACCACAAACAGCGAGAACAAAATTTTTGGAATTGAGTAACGAAAACTACACCTAGCAGCCCTCCTTTTGGTCAGTTGAGAAGCCAGAGCTTGTGCGCATCGCCCAGTGCGGCATAGGCATCATGGCGACACCGTGGCCTCAAGTGGCAGCATCCCCCAATGATCTCCGCGAGCACGCTACATATCTCAACGATTATCTCAGGAAAGTACTCGTCTGTATCGACTCTGCCGTGGACCAGCCAGTGCCAACGCTACTGGTCAAGACTATGATCGTAGTCACAAGCGTCTTTATTACCAAGTTCCAGAATACCCTAGATACTACTACAGTTACGCAAGCCCTCGTAGCTATCTAACAAGACCTGAAAACGACAGCAGAAACAGTACAATCTATAGTAACGAGAGTCCAAGAGAATATAAATATATACTAACAGATCGCCACATTGAGCCAGGAGACCAACCTATATATCAAAAATGTGGCGGAGAAAAGAAGAACTATAACCGTACTTATTCAAGAGACAAACAATATTACCAAAGAGATAAACGAGATCACTAAAACTACAAACAATATTGCAAAAGCTATTTAATCTATACTACTCTCAAAGATATTATATATATTAGTATTGACTAGTAATATTGTACCTTATAGTAAACTAATTATAATATCTACTTAGATATTATTATTTATACAAGTATAATATAAGATTATAATAAAAATTATAGACTTAACTATTATTGAAAGTCTCTAAGCTAAGAACCTTAGAAACTTACAAAACTATATTAACCAAGCAATTGAACAGAGCAGAAACAAATATATTAAATAGATTTATATAATATCTACTAACTAACTCAAGAGTAAAGACCTTAGTATTAAAACGTCGAGTAAGACCGAGATAAAGATATTAAGACAATTTGTAAATAACTAAATAAACTAGATTAGAAGAGACATGTCTATATAGTTCCTTATATATAGTATTCTTATATATAATATTAAAACAAGCTCAATAGATATAGCAAAGTTTAATAAGATCAAAGCTAAACTCCTTTATAATAATAGAGCCTTTATACTAAATACTAATATCAAATATATCAAATAGCTCTCAAGAGCTACAATTACAAAATCAATATTAACTATTATTGTAAAGTTTACTAAACTAGAAAATATAAACAAGGTTATTAATAAAAACCTTATTTAGCAAGGCAAGATATTCTAATACAAGTAATATAATAGATAGTACTAACTAAAGCAATACTATAATTGCCAAAAATATAGCTATATAGAAACTTAGTATAAAGCAAATATAATATATAACTACTATATTAAAATATATAACTCGAAAGATTATCTTACTAAAGTCAATAAGTCCGCTACAAGAAAGTACTCTATTTATAAAAGTATATATAAGGCTTAAAATAACTACTATCTAGTCCGTAAGATTAAGATAAATAAGGTCAAGACAATATATAATACCCGACAACTATATATAGAATAAGAATAAGAATATAATTATAATTAAAGATAGCCAAAGATCACGAAGATTATATATACTATCAAGGAGAGTACTAGAGTCAATTATAACGAATATATTATATAGTTCCTAATAGAGTATAGAAGACTTATAAATTATAGCAAAGATAATTTAAAGATCCTATAGTACAATATTATAAAATCAAGAAATATAATTATAATAATATTACTCCGCGACTCTAAGATCCAAGACTATAATATCCTGGCTTTTTAGGAGCTATAAAGAAATCCCTTTACTTTAACTACTTATAATTTAATCTTATATTCCTTTTATTTATGTTTCCCTACAGACAGTAGAGAATCGCTAGCGAGAGTCTACTTCTTTATTAATAAAAGGATTAATCCAAATAAGTAAAGATTTACAGAGCTTACTCGAGATATATATATACTAGAAATTACTATACAAACATCAAATATAGATATAATATCAAAGATTATAATATATAATATATATAATCTTTCGAGGTTATCGGACTACCAAACAAGCTACTTGTTACACTTCAAAACAGTACTCTCAGCTTACTATAAAAAGGAATAAATTATTCTAAGAGACTTTAATCTATATTACAAAGCGTAAGATAGCCTAATAGTATAGACAAGTAATCTAGAATCGAACGACTTAATTAACCTCTTCGAAGAGTTTCAATTAGACAGTCTCTTGCCAACTAATATAATTATATACAACAATAAAAATATAATAAGTTATATAGACCTTTGCTATAACATACAAGATCTAATAGGCAGAGTTATTACTTATAATATAGACTCTAGTATAAACTATAACTCTAACTATCTCTTTATTATAATAATACTAAATCTCAAAATAATATAACGACTAGAAGTAGATATATATAATTAGTCTAATATAAATAAGAAAGTATTTCGAACAAGTCTTATATATAAGCTATTACTACTTTGATACCTCAAGACAAAACATATATTAGACAGATATATAGGAGAAATAATAACTACTATCTAGGCTACTATTGACTATTTTATACTACTAAAAAGATAGTCCCCAAAAGCAAGAGCTAGTTAAACTATTAAATATAAGGAGATATAGCTAAAGGTACAAAAACTCAAGTACTAGAATAGTCAAGTATATATAGAAGAGAGCTAAGAGGCCTACCGCACAACTCGAAACCGGAAAAAAAGGATAGTTTGTAGAGTACTACTCCAAGGTCACCGAGAATAGATCGAAAGAGCTACAAAGAGTCCGGAAAGTATATAGAAACTAGCAAAGTAAGCTAGAAACCAAGACAGGACAACTACGACAACAATACTAATACTAAAGGACCTTACAACAAACACCGAATATATAAAAGCACAAGACAAAGTATACCTCCTCCAAACTATATTCTTCTTAACTCCCCTAGAACTAGACCTTTAGAATATAAATAGAGCTAAATATCAAGATTAGATCCCTTTCTTAGATATTACAGAAAAGGAGATATATCAAACTATTATTTTAATATTATTAATAAAAACTATAAAACTCGATAGTATTATAAATCGAGCTCTCTATATTACTACTATTCAAATAGCCCCTTACCTCACAAAAATATTTAACTAAAGCCTATATCTAGAATATTATATAGTATACTTTCGTTATTCAACTACTATAGTCCTTAGAAAACCTGGCAAGGATAACTATATTATATTCAAAGTATATCGACTAATAGCCCTGCTCAATATTATTAGAAAACTTATAAACTCAATAATTACTAAAAGAATTAATTATATAATAGAAGTAAACTAACTATTACTAGATACCTATATTAAAAGATATAAAAAGAGATCTATAGACTATATACTATATATTATTATTGAAAAGATATATAAAGTCTAAAACTTACCTAATTTACAAGTAGCAAGTCTCCTTCTCCTTGATATCTCTAGAACTTTTGATAATATCTTATATATTAGACTATTATATAATCTCCGGAAACGTAGAATAGATGAAAGGACTATTAAATAAATAACTAGCTTTTTAATAGATCGGAGTATAATTATTAGTCTCAATATATTCAAATTAGAAATATATAAAACTATTACTAATATCTCCTAAGAATTACTACTATTATCTATCTTATACCTATTCTATAATACTAACCTAGTAGAAATCTATAACCAGGAGTCTAATACTATTATATTAGAATATATCGATAATATTACTATCTTGCGATAAAGTAACTTAACCAAAGAGACCTACAAAGGGCTAACAGAAACTATACAAAAGGCTAATATATAGGCAAAAAGATATATATCAATATTTGTATTAAGCAAATTCTAGTTTATATATTATACAAGGAGGTATAAAATAAAAGTTAACTACTAAGTATAAGTTAATTAAATAATAATTTACTTATCTACAAGCAATAAATATCTCGGGATTATACTCAATATAATACTAAATTAAAAATATTATATTTAAAATATAATAACAAAAATCTCAAAGTCTATTAATATTCTAACAAGTCTAGCTAGCTCTATATAAAGAGCTAGTGTTACAAAACTAAAAAAGATTTATCAAGTAATTATTATTCTTCAAATAATATATAACTATTTAATATAGTCTATAACTCAAGAATATAAAGAGAGTTATACAAGACAAACTATTAACTCTCTTAAAAGACTTTAAGCCAAAGTAGTCAAAGCTATCAAAGATATATATAAAGCAATATTAGATCCGGCTATAAATATAGAACTTTACCTGCTTTTTATTAAGCAATAGATTTAAAAGATATACTCGAAGACAGTTAGTAAAATTATCTCAATAGACAAAATACTCGCCCTAATAGAATTCCGCCTCTTTAGAAGTATTAAAAGCAGGAAAAGACAAATATTATATCTAAGCTCTCTAGAATATACTTATAAATACCTCTACTAGTAATATAATACTATAATTAAAGAACAAGAAATTATTCCTCCTTATATTATATTATTATAATAATAGAGTCTAAATACAAGAATTATACTAAGCTCGGAAATAGTCAAGAAACAATATAAAGAATTTCTTAGATACTTTTTAAACAATATATTTATTTATATAGATAATAGCAAAATTGATAATCAAGTAAAAGCTATAGTAATATTGCCCCTGACTAGATTTACAAAGAAGTTATATATAAGAAACAGCAAGACCTTGACTATATATATAGCCAAGCTATAAAGTATTAAACTAGCCCTCTAAATTATAAATATTAATATAAAAAAAGGTAATAAGAGAAATAAAATAATTATTTTCACGAATAATCAAGTAGTTATTAAAACATTTTAAATATTAACTAATAGATTAAGTATTTATATTATTACTAAAGTAATATTATTAATAGATAAACTACAAAGAGACCAAGAAACATAAATAGAGATAAGATAAATTTTAGTCTATATTAGTATCTAAAAAAACAAAGTAACAAATAAAGTAACTAAATTAATAGTCAAACAAACTTTAAGGACTAGTCAAGGAACCCTGAATACTATACAAACAAAGATATATTACTTGTAAATGATTCTAAAAATATAGATTATAAGATAAACAAGGGCCAAGTAAATATATAAATAAGAATCTAAACAGAGAGAGAGAACTATTTATAAATATACTCAAAAACTTATTTACAGGGTTTTATATCTATATAATAGCTTGAAGAAGTAATAGAGTATAATATTTATTTAGATACAAACAAAGAAGATTAAACTAAGAGACTATTTGTAGAAAAGAAGAGTCCCAGGATTCGATAACCTAGAATATATATATAGAGAAGGACAATAGACTATAAGTTATATATTGATAAAATATCGAAATTATTAGGAATTACAAAGGAAAGAGTTTGATATCCAAGGACAAATAGACTTGAGGACAATCTTGAACAAGCCAAAACTAGCCACAAAAGCTATACGATTCATGGAACAGACACACCTCCTTGGGCAGTTTAGGAGATGTAGTGCAGTGCAGAGAGAGGAAGTGGAACACGGGAGGGAGACTGAAGGTACAGGGACACGAGATAGCCAGCAGTAGCGGCAGCCAAGGAGCCGGATTTAATTCCAAAAAGAACAAATAAAGCACTCTCTTCTATACCTAAGTAGATAGATATAGATAGGAGCCAGACCGTTTAGCAGAGGAGGTTGCTGGTCACCACAAGGTGATAAAGTGAAGTGCACCTGCCACGTGCAGCGTCGCACTTCGGCAACTACACCGAAGCTGGACCACTCCGGCATAGCTGCTGACTACAGCGGCTGGAACCGAGTATGACATAATCAATCAATCAATCAATAGTTGTCCTCCATATGTGGCCTGAAGACTTTCGTAGTTTATTTCTAGACAGTACAAGACAAGAGAAGACAGCAAGAGACTGTACGCTGTTGCCAATATACTTGATTTACCCTGATTCAGGCCCTCCCAAATCACGTTGCGTTGATGACACTTAGTCACCCGATTGGCTGGAGTCGTTAATTCCAACAAGTTTCGACGGAAAGAGTTTGGTGGTGGCCCGTGCACCAAAGTTTGTAATGTATCAAGCTCTATATTGTATTTAATGCTGGGATATAAGTCATGATATTCTCTACACCGAGCGCCTTCTCGTAGCCTTGTAGCACCCGCTGGTACATCTGCTCGGCCTCGGCGAGCTTGCCCTAGTCGGCGTAGAGGAGGCCCAGGTTGTTGACCGTGTCGAGCGTCGACGTGTGCTCTGGCCCCCATGCCTTCTCCTTGCCTTGCAGCGCCCGCTGGTACATCTGCTCGGCCTCGGCGAGCTTGTCCTGGTCGGCGAAGAGATTCCCTAGCAGAAAAACCGCATCTAGTACTATGACTCGTTCTTCAGCCGACTTGATTATCCTTCCGCTTTCCTGAGCAGGCCATTGCCGTGTCCCGTTCATCACTACCCAGCGAGAACACGCTTGCGCATGAGGTAGAAGCCGGTGCTGTAAAGTAGAGTAGTCCCGCGATGACCTGTTGTCTGAGCCTAAGGTCCCAAGCTACTCACGTGTTCGTGACACTATTCACAACTTCGTATAAACCGCACGAGCCAACTCGTAAACCAACATAAAAGACAAATTTCCTTAAGAATCTCTTCGCTCCTTGTAATCAATCAATTCAACCAAGTCGCAATCGTCCACGAACTTGCACTCGTTCCGTGACACTACTGGCTACACTGCTCTGCGTCTGAAGCTCTTCATCTGTGTGACTTGCATAACAGGCGAGTATGTGTAGATGACAATACTTTTATATCGATACTAACGGACCGTACAAAAGGAAGAATCGGTAATCATTACAAGGTATATCCCAAGGTGTCGCGGAATATAAGCCGAAGTAGCGAAGTGCTAGAGGCGACGTCACATTTTTGCGTCACACAAGGCAACATGAAAAAGTGCAAGCTTGCACAATCAGATGTTTTAAAGGGTGCCGCTCCTAACGCGGTTTCAGCTGAACATTAACAACTTCACGAAATACATGAAAGCTCCTAGACTCGGACTCAAACCATCCACTTCACATATTCCATTTAAGCAAGCTCATAAACTGAGTCTATACCCTTAAAATGTCGAGCCTACTCACAATCCCACGTGAAATCCGTGATAAAATCTACGGCTTAATTGTACTAGAGGATCTAGCGTCATCAAAATCCCGCGAACAGCAAAAAGAACGAAAGCGCATTAGCT